>RJWJ010007533.1:0-48871 GCA_004363605.1 Indri indri | reverse complement strand
TTAGTAGAGATGGGGTCTCGCTCTTGCTCAGGCTGGTCTCGAACTGCTGACCTCTAACGATCCACCCGCCTCAGCCTCCCAGAGTGCTAGGATTACAGGCGTGAGCCACTGCGCCCAGCCCATATAGGCTTTTTTGATTGACAAGACTTATCCTTCATGGTCCCAATGCTTTTTCACTCTTAGGCATTGGCATTGACCTGTGTGGTTTGTGCAGATGCTCTGAAATGCTACTCTGGCAACCTCATGGGTTGGCACTCCCGCAAAAAGGATAGATCATAAATTGTGGATCTAACACACATACAAATATTTAGTTTCCTTCAGCCTACATGTTGTTCAAAGGGCAGAATTAAAAGTTGATCTTCCTAGTTTGTAACGTTGTCAGGTGGTTAAAAAAATGTATCCAAAATGAAGTGTTGGCCAACACACCTGAATACAGTGGTGATGTAGCAATCACACAAGCTCCCATTCATGGGCACCTACCATATTACAAGTGCTGTTCTATGTAATATTTAATCCAGATGACAACCTCTTTTATAAACAAGAAACTGAGGCTCAGGGAGATTAAAAAATCTTGCATAAATTAATTCAACTATGTATGTGGCAGAGTTGGGCTGTGACCCAGGTGTGTGAGACTCAGTTCATGTTCTATGATATTTCCTGATATGGATTCATTTGCCCTTTTAGTGTTCCAAGTAGCTTTGCTATTTATAAAAGAAAGAACTGAGTATATGCCTCACGTAGACCACGTGTGAGGTAAGGTATCAAAAAGGAATTTACTATGAAAACAAATGAACTTTGAGCAAACATGTTGCATAAAATGGATTTACTCAATGATGAAATATATCCTCCAAATGTATTTTCTGTGATAAAATGGCCACCGTTCATTAAAAGGCAATTCCATGTACCAAGTAAACTGAGATTTTATAAGCAGTTTTTTCTTCCCATTAGGCTGGAAGCTCCTAAGAGGAACTCAAAAATATTTTTTGAATGGATAAAATAAATTGGTTGGGGCTCTGGATGGGGATTTTCTATACTGCTTAATTTTGTCCCAAAACAAAAAAACTAGCGTCTCAAAGTAGTTTATAACCAGAATTATGACGATAGCTCTCTGATGCTCAATTTATATGAAAATATAGTATACATGGATTGGTTCTTAAATATTTTTTCCTTAATCAAGAGAATTTTGCATTGCTGCCATGTGAGTGAAAAATCACTCTAAGTCCTAGCATGAGGATGCCAGAATTGAAAACTCATAGAAAGACAAATACCATCTGATCTCACTTATATGTGGAATCTAAAAAAAGTTGAACTTGTCTACAGTTAATAATAATTTATTATATAGTCAAAATAAATAAAGGAGTGGATTTGGAATGTTCCCAACACAAAGAAAGGATAAATGTTTGAGGTGATGTATGTCCCAATTACCCTGATTTGACCATTACACATTGTGTGATTGTATCCAAATATCACATGTACTCTATAAAAATGTACAACTATTGTGTATCCATAAAATTTTTCAACAAAAAATTTAAACTAATAGAAGTAGAGAGTATTAATAAAATGGTGGTTGATACAAAATTTCAGTTAGGAGGAATAAATTCGAGAGATCTGTTGTACAACATGGTGACTACAGTTAATAACAATGTATTATATATTTGGAAATCCCTAAGAGAGTAGATGTTAAGTGTTCTCACCGCAGAAGAAATATGTGAGGTAATGCATACGGTAATTAGCTCAATCTAGCCATTCCACAATGTGTATATATTTCAAAACACCATGCTGTACAACTTAAATACATACAATTTTTATTTGCCAATTAACAAAAAAAAAAGGGACTGAACAGCTGGTAGCAGGACCAGACCCAAGAGAGGAAAAAGGCCTGAGTGTGATTATTATGTGCAATTAAACAAAATAAATTTACAAAGCCTCTCATTGAACCCGTGAATGTGGAAAATCATGAAAATGTTTTTGAAAGCAGAGTATGGTAGTGGTAAATCCATTTATAAGCTCATCCTTAGGTGGGTGAAATTTCTTGACTGTCTGTTTATTTAGTGGCTGTCTTTACTATTTTTTTGAGGGAGCCTAGAATTTCTAGAGGTCTGCTAGTGCACTCAATCTCTCTGTTTGAGAGTTTCAGAGTTACGATTTTATCCCCAAATGTCCCCTCTATTTGTGGCTGCAGAGGGCCCACTTTCCTGGGGAAAAAGATATAGTATTTGATGAGTTCCCAGTGAGGGGATATCTGGGTTTTAATACACAGTGACAGAAATAAGTGACCATTATTTGAGAGAATAACTCATTTACCTTTTGGAAAGCATCACCACCTGCCTGACACAGGTCACCCTGGATAGACTGACTGAGACAGTGACTGACTTGGAAGGGCCGAGGACCAGGAAGAAGGGGAAGGGCGCTGTTAGCAGGTAACGCGTCCTCATAAATCCACGAGTGAGCAAGGCGCTATCTGACCTTAAGGGCGGCGTCATTGCCTTTCTTTGGAATGGTGAAGGTGGCAGGTGAAATTTTCAGGACTGTGGCCCACGGAGCCTTCCTCACACATCTGAACTGAACAAAGAAGGCGAGCGTGCGGATGGTTGAAGTACGTAAGTTCTTCCCCCCGAGATCAATGTGATGGAAATGTTCCCTGTTGCTGTGTTAAGTTCTGAAACGTGGACGCATGGATGATTCTTGCCAGCATCCACTTTCGCTTCCGATAGAGGCCTGATCAGCCTCACTCCCTTATAACGTGCTCTTAAACCCTTTTAAAGTTCCACTGCCCTCGCTTCTCCACTCACCCGCCCATGGGAAGAAACATCCTGAAATCGCCCTCTTTCTCTTCCTATCAGCACGTAGAAAGTGCTGACTCATCTTTCCTCACCCACGCTGGAGTCCTTCCTCATGCCTGCTTTCCGTGCTCAAACATTTCAGCCTGACCTCTAATTAAGAGAAAAGAGAAGCCCCTGGAAAGAGGAGGCGTTGCATTCCAAGGCCTGAGGCTCCAGCGGCGCTGTAGCTGGCCCCAGCTTCAGTACTTGACATTTTAGTCTTCCATCAGGTCCTCATTAACACTATCTAAGAGATCCGCTGGTTTGTCTAGCGACAGGTCTGTACGGAGTGTGGCACCCAGAATGCCTCGGCCCCTTGGCAACTGCGGAAGGCTGTTTAGTAGGCTGCCCAGTATTTTACCAGGAGTGACCACATTATGCTTTTCCAAAAGCCTAATGAAGGAGGGAAATCAAAGTTTGCTCTGTGCCTACTGCGTTCAGCATAGTAGGATGCACTGTGCTGGGTAAATGCACACATTTCGGGGTCATCAAAACCCATGTCCTGGGTTTGATTTTTGGCACCCTTCCTTCTTCAGCTGTAAGAAATTAATCAAATCACTTATTTCCCGGACATTCCTTTTCTGTAAAATGTAGATAATCATCTCTCTCTCGGGGGACGTGGTGGGGATCAAATGAGAAAACAGACCTACAGCACCAGCACAATGGATGGCAGAGGTTAGGTATAATTATCAGGCATTTTAATTATGCTATCTCATTAAATCTCCAGTTCTAGCATAAGGGAGATAGGAATATCAGCTCCATTTGACCAAATAAGGAATCCAAGCATTGGAACGTCAGCTCTGTGAATGTCATTCAGACTCTGGTCAGACTAGCTCCAAAACTGTGCTTTTTCTACCACCTCTGAGGGTGCTTGAAGAATGTCTTGGCCTCATATGTGGGTGGCAATGAGGCAACTAAAATTAATGGCCCTGCGGACTGAGAACAATGACCTTTCAAAGCAATCAAGCTGCAAGATGCAACCTACACAAGTTATATTTTATTGTTAGCATCCCCTTGGAGACAGCCTCCCTCTACCAGGGCAACACCAGCTTTTTTCTGAATTTTGCTGTGGAAAATTCCAGAGCCATGGCTGTGCTCTTCTCAGGCTGCTGAGGTCAAAGTCTGTCAAAAATGTATGAGTCTCTGTCAGAGGGGGCTTCTTCTCAGCAGAGTTTCACCAAGTCAAGTCCAGAACCTGGAATTGGTGAGTGGTCACTGCTCTTGCTCTATACTTGCTTCTTTATTGAGTGGGCAGGGTGGACTTTGCTTCCTTCCTTGGCAAGGACAAATTGTACAGTTCCTCTCTATCTCAGTGGGGGTGGAATACATAAGTGAGGGCAGGTGTGTGTGCGTGTGTGTGTGTGTGTGTGTGCATGCACACATGTGGGGTATGGGAGGGGATGGGGGTGGAAAAGATGATGTCGTAGGGCAGGACACCTCAAAGAGTCTCAGTGTTTGCCTGCCTACCAACATCCTTCCCATGGTTTGCATCCTATCAGAGCTTTACACTGTCCAGAGTATGGACACCTTACCTGGGCCCGCATAGAGAAAATGGCCTTTTCCCCTTTTTGAGATTTCTCTCATTCCCTGTGTGCTCAGATGACCATGAGCTATCCTCTGCCCACTCAGAGAGTCATGCCTTCCCTTGAGAGGCAGGAGAAAGGAGAAGTGCCTGTATCTGGAGCCAGATGTCCTAGATGTGAATCCCAGCCCTGCCTTGGCTGGCTGGGTGGACAAGTTACGCAACCTCTCTTAGCCTCAGTCAGCTTATCTGTAAAATGGAAATAACCACGGCTATGTCATAAAATGGTCATATGGGTTAAATTTGTTAACACATGAACTGTGCTTTGCAAGGTACTAGCATACTATTATAGTAAGTTCTCCATAATAGTGAGTTGTTACTACTCCAATTAGCACAACCAGATCCCTCGGATAAGCAATACCAGAGAGAGAAGAGACCTTAAGAAATATTCAAAGCTCAACTCACTTCTTATTGTCTTGTGGCTTTGAATAATTTACTTAACCTCTCTTCAGCTTCATAAAATAAAATCAATCGCTCCAAACTATGTAGTTCCCTGTTTGTTTCTTGCTTAATGTCAGGTAATGTTCTTTCTGTGGTTGATTTAGAAATGCATGGTAAGTATAAATAAAATATTTCTAGATTTCCTTTCTCCACAAATATTCAGGGACCACTTAAGAGAATGGACTCCAATTTTATTAACTTAATAACTCAACAGGCATGGTTCTGTTTGACCCCCAAATTCTATTCAGGAAAATGGCAGCCCCTACCCCAAATCCAGTTCTAGAACTATTAACTTGCTGACAAATTCTAGGCATCCCACACAGACATCTGACAGGAAGTCAGGTCAGCTATTTCTCTTATTGCCCGATATCATCCCTTTTGTTGCCTTACACAGAAAGCTCTTAGGAATAACAAAACATTGTTTGTGACTTTAACTGATCTTCACTCAACTCTTAACACAGTGGTCAAGAAGTGTATGAGCTAATTTGTACAACCTCAATGGAAACCCCAGGAATTGTTTTTTAGACATTAATAATAGCACAAGAGGATGTTTGACCCATCAAAACATTTCAGTGTGGTGTGGCTCAAGTGCTCCTGCTCCCTTCTCTTTTCCCTTAAAGCCTTGATATCACCTTTGGATTCTCCATTACGCGTCCCCCCACCCCGTCTTTGCTGCAGAGAACCTGGTTCCATCAGTGACACTGTGGCCTCTGCATCCCTCCACCATTAAGGCCCTGGGAACCTGCCTTCCCAACCTAGTCGTACAGAGAAGTCCTGTAGAGACATGCAGAGAACAGAGGCAGAAATTGCAAAAAAAGCTGACTTCACCAGTGACAAACATTATAGGGCTAGAAAGTCTACATGAACCTCTAAAACAATTCAGCCCATCTGGTAGAAGAGCCGATTTGAGGTGCATTCAAACTCCGCTCCCTGGGGACTGACTCCACTCTCGCTATTGCCAAGCCCTCCCCAAGCAGGCCCTCAGCGTCTCCCCTGCGGGCCACTCACCGTCCTAAACTAGTTACATTGCTGTTCCTTTGAGGGCCACTTCAGCATCATTTCTAGGGAACAGGCAACCAGGCCAACAAGTCTGGGCCCCTTTTTAGGGGGTCCTGGGCCTTCAGAACACAGTCCCTGGCTTAAGTCTGTCGCCACCAGGCAGCCAGTTAGAGTTTGGCGTCAAGGACTCGGAAGCCTGCTCCTGCCTGGAAACTCAGTCCCAGGGATTCTTTCAGGCAGGGCTGGTGACTCAGGTCTTCCCCCCTTCCCCAAACTCCCTCCAGCTGCTGTCTGACCTGCTTTGACTCCTTTTTGCTTTCAAGGCTGCTCTTGATATTTATCTTAACCAGATTTTACGCAGTGTAATGTGCCTGGGGCCCCAGGTCTTCCAGGAGAGGGCTGGTTCCTCCCTCTGCTCTTCTCAGTTTGCCAAAACGGGCAGGGTCGGGCTGTGGAAAAACTGCCTGTGGGCTCGTGGACTCAAACAGTCTTTGGCTTATGCAATTATCTGGTGTAATTTAGGTTGTAATTTTCTAAAGATGAATTTGTAAGTGGCCAATATTTTCTATGGAATAAAAACAACTGGCTTTCTACAGTAGCATCAGTGATCAACTTGTAAGACAGCTAAAGCAGCAGAGATAGGAGAAAGATGTAGTTGTGTTGTTGGGGGATTTTAAATCCAGGCCTTGGGTCAAAGATAAGGGAATTTTTCTAAAAGAAACTTTCTTGATGTTTTCACGTTTAATTCTCAGAGCCCTCTTCTGGGGGTTAGCGTGGCTCTCGTTTTACATACAGATGAAGAAACTGAGGCTCAGGAAATTTAAGCAATCTGTGCAAAGTTGTTGAATTTGTAATAAGAATGTCTAACAATTATTTGGTGATTACCACATGCTCGAGGCTGCCCCGAGTGCCCACAAATACTCGCTCACTTGGTCCTCACAGTAGAAACCCTGTTGGGGTAGGGTGCTGTGTGCTGCTGTTTTTTATCATCATCATTTTTTTGTTTAGAAAGATGAGCCAACAAGACATTAAGTGACCTATAAGGTCACTTGGATGTTGACAAGGCTGTGACTTAAAGAGGTCAGACTCCAAATTCTTCTTTAACCAGGGCATTGCAGCTCCTCCTTTCCTAGAAAGTAGTACAGATGGGATTTTATCTTCAAATGCCATTCCCCTTCCAACATGCTAGAAATTCAAATAATTGGTGGGCTACGTGCACGCGTGCATGTGTGGGGGTGTGTGTGAGTAAATGTGGGGATAAAGTAAAAACATGCAATGCTGGGCTACTCAATCATGGAACCCATAACTATTCGCTTGCCTACCATTTTCTGCAGGCGTGATGGAAGAAGGCTTAGCATCTACCCTTTATGGGACAGGCAGAATCAGCTCCCATAAAACACCAAGAACATAAGCCAATGCAGAATCAAGTGTTTAAAATACAAGGGTTTCCCAGAGCAGCTGGTTCTAATTATAGTCCTCCCTGAGGACAGGGCATTTTCTTGTTTATTTTTGGGTCCTCATGGCCTCCCTACATGAGTGGAAGATTGTTCCTAGACTTGTTTTGTGTTGTTTAGGAGGAATTCATTAAAGTTTTTTGTTTGTTGAACTGAGATAAGATTGGCTTGGGCCTGAAATGATGGATGTACGTAGGTGGGAAAAAGGGAAAGCGAAGAACATTTCAGGAGAGAGAAACAAGGACAGCAAAGGATGGAAGCTAGAATAAGTACGATGTCTCTGGAATCAGGCACATGATTGCATTGGCTGAAGTAGAAACTGAGTTTGGGGGAAGTAAATGAGTTTGGATAGAGGATGTAGACAGAGAACGGGACGTCAGACAGAGGTGTGTCAGATGGGTGTGGTTGGCCAAAGGGAACCATCGAAGACTTAGGAAGAGATAGTCTATGATAGGCATGAATTTGGGGGAAGATCACCCTGATCAGGGGAGACTAGATGAATTGCTAGACAGAAAGTCAACCAGGAGATGGCTGCAGTAGGGCCAGGCGTGAGGGAACGGAACTACTGCAACCAAAATGGAGAAGACAGTTTCTGGGCAGTCCCCAGGAGACAGAGTGGCGAGATCTCAGGGAGAGCAGGGCCGTAGGGCTCATCTACTCCAGCTGCCTCCCACTCCCCTCCCCCAGGGGCCAGCTGAATTCCCCTGATGGTTTTCTAGCCCAGTGACCGCCCTGGGTTTGAATGAACACTCAGTGGGAGGAAGAACTCATCACCTCCTTCTCCATTTTTGGAAAACTCTATCAGAAATGTCTTTTTAGTAGGCCCAAGGTGGCCTCCTAGGAGATTTCATACATTGGTCACTTCAAAAGAAGCAGCAGCTGCTCTGAGGAAAGAGCACGTGTTTGTGGGAATAGAGAAAAGGCTCAGAAAACCTGAGTCTAAGGTTTGGACGGGTGGCTTTGAGCAAGCCAGTGAGTGAGACCCTCCCTGCGAGTCTTACTCTCCTCTGTGGAAATGGGGGGTGGCGGGGTGGGTGGCACATCCTGCTTAGTTCTCTGGTCTGTTTGGAGGACCAAATGCTATGCTTTGTGACTGCGCCCTGGAAACTTCAGAATGCCACATAAAGGAGGGGTAGATGAGACTATTAATGCTCCATGAGAAGGAATACGGTATAGGCTAGTGGCAGAAAAAGCCAAATCTGTATTCCAGTTCTGCTGCCTTCTTGCCGTGTGATTTTTTGGATTAGTTGCTTAACATCTCTAACCCTCATTTCCATAGCTGCAAAATAGGATAAAAATTTTCCTACCTCAGAAAGTTGTAATGATGACTAAATTTGATAAAGTACTTTAAAGCACTCAGGACAGAGTTTGGCTAGAATATAATAAACAATGAATAAATACTATTACTACCATCCTTGGTAAAGGATTACTGTCTGCGCATAGCTGAGTGGAGAGAGGGGTCAAACCAAGGGACTTGGACCTAGTGAGTAAAGAAGTGATGTTTTGAAACCCTGCAACTCTTGCCACAGCTCTGCACGTTCATCCACATGCAACAGGCAGCATTTTGACAGTGGCTGTATTTTGGGCCTGCTCAATGTTGGGCGGCTGTGTTCTCTCTCTGACACGCATATAATAAGAGTTGATGGAGTAAAATATAGTGCAAGCGTTCACAGCCCATTCTGCCTAGAGCCATGCCATAAACAATCAGGAGCTCGAGTCAGATACAGTGTCATGTTTAGATGCCAAGATGGTAAAAGAAATGTCATCACCTACACATTCCTGCGGAGGGGCCGGCCTGTCCTTGGCCAGCAGAGCTGTTTGGCAGAAGAGCCACGCGTTTGTAGACACTCAGCATAAAACCCACGCAGGGGGAAGGTGAGTCGTTGCAAAGGGCTTATCACAGTGGTTTGGATTTTGTGACCATTCTGAAAGCTGGGCAGCTGCTTTTCAATTGGTGACCAAGTCTTGGGTAAAAGGTGGGCCCGCATGAGCAGGTAAAAGGCACAGCACCAGGGGAGTGAATGCTCATGGGGGCTGCAGTAAGCAGTGTCTGGTACCAGCCCACCTATGTGCCTTTAAGGTAAGAGCATGAGTCTGATATCTTTTGTGCTCAGGAGAGACAGAGACTGAGCTTTGGAACGTCTCCCAAGAAAGTTCCTCCAATGGTCTTTCATACAAGCTAATCTCCACGTACAGGGTCTCCATTTTACAGATGAAGAAGCCGATAATTAGAGTTTATACAGCTTGCCCCAAATCACACAATTCATCTTGTTCCCTCTCCATATCCAGCTGGGCTGAGGGAGACAAATGATTAGTTTGGGAAGATATAGAGAGAAATAAGGCAAAGCCTGACCCAGGGACGACAGAGGCCATGTCATCTGTAGGTTGGCAAAGGACTTGATACTAGGGGGCTGTTGATAGTAACTTTCAACTAACTCATCCCACATGACAACCATCTAGTTATGTATCCTAGGATTTCTTCCGCTTCTCTGGCCTCAATATATTCTATAAAATGGCGATTCCTAAATAGTTTTTCTCAGTCCAGATCTTTCTCCTGAGTTCAATAGCCAATCCTGCACCCACTGGATTCTCCACCTGGGTACTTTACAGGTATCTCCGACTCACCACATTCAACAAGATGTATCACCTTAGCCCAGTCCTGTCATCCCTCCTGGACTTGCTAAGTGAGTGCCCTCACTGTTCAATCAGGGGAGCCAGCGTAGGGCAGTCATCCTCTAACCCTCCTCACATCTGACCCTCACGATTTCTGTTGATTCTGTCTCCCAAACATCTCTCTGTTCCAGCTGCCCATCCCCCACTCTAGCACCACCACATGACTGCTAGCCCCATCATTCCTATCCCACATGGTGGATTTTTCTTCCCAATTGGTCTCCTGGACTCACTATCTGCCCCTCCTCCATCCATCCAATTCCATCCTTCACTCTGCAGCCAGAATGGTCTCTCTCAGATTCAAATTTTATCAGACCGCTCTCCTACCTAAACTCATCCAAGGCTGCTCTCTTGATACAGAATAAAGTTCTAAGGATTGACACACAAGGGCCTTCAATATCTGGCCTTTGCTGCAAATTCTAGCCTCATCCCCTGCTGTTCTCCTTACAAACTGGAGCAGACTCTTTAGGTGCCCTGCACACATCTCTTGGCCTCATGGTGTGCAGAAACCTATATCTGGGGGGAGTATCTGCTTGTGTAGCCTGAGGCTTTCTCCGACCTGGGAAGGCTGCTCTATCAGGCACATGTGGTGGGCCGGAAGAATGAGGGAACTGAGCCCCAGGAGTTGTCCTCAACCAATGGCGGGGATTTAGCGCATGAAGAGTGTAGCTCCATTGTCCCACCAGTGGGACAGCTCTGAGGCCTGTGTTCTATGCCATTGTCAGAGTTTCCTCACAACACAGAACTCTAGTTCCCTCCAGTGGCTTCCGATAGCTGGCTTGATAGCATAAGCCTTCATTTCTTCCTTCGTTGGAGGCCTTCCTTCCCTATCTCACTCTCCTGCTCCACTGGCAATTTCTTTCGTCTCCCCGAAAAACCTCTTGCACTTGAATCTTTGTCTTAATGTCAGTTTCTGGAAAGACCAACAAAGACATATCCCCATGCTCTGCCCGTTCTAAGAGACTTCCAGGTCCCAAGCCCATCGTGCACTCTCCCACTTAGAATAGCCATTCGGTTTGTGCCCACTCCCTTCTCTCTTCTCCCAACAAACTTTTACTCATTCCTTACAACTCCAAGTAGCCTCCCCTGTGAAGCATTCCTTGAATCTTTCCTGTGACATCATTATGCAGCTGAATTGATTTTTTTCTGTGCTCTGTAGTACTCGGTACATATTGTAGTTTATCCCACATGTCAACAGGTGAATCTGCACATATGTGTCTTCCCCATGGGACTAGCTGTTCTTTAAGGTCAGGAATAATTTCCCATGATCTAGACAACTACTTGCCACATGATAAAGTGATCTGAACATTTTGGTAAATAAATAAGTTGATCTGCTGGAATTAAGAGATGCAAAATCCTGATAGCTGAAAGCTCCATGAAAAGGCATTCGTGAATTCTTCCAACATATAGTTATTAAACATCTACTGCATGCCAGGCATGATTCCAGGGTATATGAAAGCAGGCAGAACACAGGTCTCTTTCCTGGTAAGAGCTTACATTGTAACACAGGAGATATATAGCAAACCATAAACACAATAACCTAGTAAATTTTAGTATGGTTAAAAGCAACTAAATGCTATGGACCAAAAAGTTTACAGGGCAAGCAAATCAGGGAGTGCTGGCAGGGGGTAGTGATGGGAATGCAGGTTGTAAGTAGGATATAATGGGATCCAGAAATCATAGCAAAAGAACCCAAGATGAGCGTGTGTGTACTATGCCAGAGTTGTTCTGAAAGTTAGTTGACAAGGTTAATTGCCAGCATGTAGTACAGTAATTTTGCTTCCAGTAGGCTAGACATTTGTGGCTTCAGAGCACACCAGCCCTATTCTATCCAGGCTTGAAATATTCTTAGTTAAAAATGACTGCTTTCCTAGACATGTGGTCCCCAGGCAGATTGCATGCTGCGAATCCAATTCTTAATGTAAAATGTCTTTCCAGCACAGAAGTTCACTGCCAATTTATTGAAGTTCATGGAGAGAATGATATCAGTTGACGAAAGTATATTAGAGAGGGGCGCTAAGTTTCATGAAGAAAAGTAGAGGGGTGAAACAGACCAGGGACTACACATCCAGGAAAGCAAACATTGTCAGCTGAATTCCTATCACGGTTACCATCAATCCATTTTTCAGCAAAACCACCCAGGTTGGAAAAAAATACTTCATGAGCAATCAGAATTATTGTGCTTGTGTAATGCACTCATAGTTAATACAGGAGATTTTCCTTTTGAACATTCTCCTGTAAAAAGAACTGCAAAGATTAGGGGGTTAAATGAGATCCAGGGGTATAAGAATATTTTTAAGAGCAAATGATTTAAAAATGAGATTGACAGAGATTCTAAGGGAGATGATGGCTCACTATAACAGGAGGCTCTAAAAATAAAATTCTGAAAACGTAAATCACAAAGGGTCTCAATGAGGAGGCAAGGCAAGAGGCACTTAAAGAAACCAGTGCCACTTCACAGAGAACTCTCTGTGAATTTGGTATTTAAATATTTATGAGGAGGACAGAGCTTTCAGGGTTTCCTGCCAGGAGCCCTGGATCCCTGCAGGGGATGGGATATTGAAAAGGGCCTCTTTGCACTTTCCAGTGGCTCCTGGAGCACATGACATGATCCAGACTTCTTTACATGGCACCAGGGCCATCGTAATCAGACCCCTGTTGGCATTGTCAGCTCATCTCTCTCACACTGTGCCCCAGCCCTTGGCACCTGCTATGGTTTGAATGTCCCCCTCCAAAACTTATATTGAAATTTAATTGCAATGGTATTAAGAGGTGGGCCCTTTAAGAAGTGATTAAGTCGTGAGGGCTGTGCCCTATGAACGGATTAAAGCTATCATTGTGGGAGTGGGTTAGGTATTGTGGGAGTGGGCTCCTAAGAAAAGGATGAAGTTCGGCTCCCATTCCTCTCTCATGCACACACACTTTCTCACCACGTGATGCCTCCTGCCACGCTATGATGCAGCAAGAAGCCCCTCACCAGTTGCACCCCTCAATCTTGGACTTCTCAGCTTCTGGAACTATGAGCCAAATAAACGTCTATTGTTCATAAATCAGCCAGTCTGTGGTGCTCTGTTACAGCATCAGAAAATGGACTAAGCTAGCACCCAAGGCTCCAACGGGGAGAAACTCCTGACACTTTCCAGATGCTCACACCTTCCTGTCCCTTTCCAGCCTCTGTCTCTAGCTCTATCCTTCCACTCTCAGTTCCTGCCCAGGAGACTGACAACCTGCTGCCTTGTGCCCCCTGAGAGCCTTTCCAGTGTATTTCTACTCCAATTTCTTTTCATAACACGTTAGAGATTTTTTCCCCTGTCTGTGTTTATTGTAGTATCAAATCCATAAAGGGAGGAAGTATGTTCTATTCCTCACCATACTATATCCCCTGTGCCCAGCACAGTACTTAGCACATAGTAAGTGTTTAATAAAAGTTAGGAGAGTAAATAGAGTTAATGCATTAACGTGAGATAAACATGAAAGAGTACAGCAGGAAGCATGTAACATTCCAGTGGACATTTCTTTAGTGAACCGGTGTGTGCCATGCAGCAACATTCTCATAAGGGTATATTATTATTTTTATTTCACTGGTGAAAAAATGGTTGTTCAGAGAGTTAGACTATCTATCCAAGTGTGGTAGGGTGAATAATGGTCCCCAAAGACATCCAGATCCTTATCCCTGGAATTTGCAACTGTTACCTTATATGGCAAAAAGGATTTTGTGGATGCGATTCAGTTAAAGATCTTGAGATGGGGAGATCATCCTGGACTACCAGGGGTTGGGAGATGGCAATGTAATCACAGATGTTCTTCTAAGAGGGAAATAGAAGGAAATTTTACTACAGGAGAATATATACTATATAATGGTCTCAGCAGAGTGAGAGATGTAAAGATGCTATCACTGATTTTGAAGAGGAGGTAGGCACCATGAGCCAAGGGATGCCAGGAATGCAGCTCTAGAGGCTGGGAAAGACAAGGAAATGGATTCTCCCCTGGACCCTCTGGGAAGGCGACCCTGTTGAAACCTTGATTTTGACCCAGTGAGACCCGTGGCTGACTACTGACCTCTAGAACTGTAGGAGAATAAATGTGTATTGTTTTAAGGTGCCAAATTGTAGTCAACTGTTACAGTAGACATAGAAACTAACACAGCAAGATTACAAATGCAAGTCAGCGTAGGAGAGTCAGCAGATGCATTGTCCTAATGCCAGAGCTCTGCCATTATTATTGGTGTGGTTTTGGATGAGTTACTTAATCTCTTAGTCTCAGGGCAAAAAGCTACGCAGGACACTATTCTTGCAGAAGCGTCAGGCAGCAGCCTTGTTTACTCTCTGTGAGATGGTAGAGAAGTCATGCTGACACTCATCTGAGCACTGCCAGTGTAGACAAGATGCCTCTGGAGGAGGCAGCCAGAGACCAATTGGCTGTGCCTTGCTCACCCCTCAAATGTTCCCACAGCAGCCCTGCCAGGGAGAGCAGAACCTGCAGCTGGGGAGAGTGGGGGCTGGGTGCGGAGTAGGGAGAGGAGCTCCATCTTCCAGGAGAGGGGGTGCTTTGTGTGCACCCACATGCCTCATCTGGTTTAATCTTCAGCATTGGAGCTGTTATTACTTCCTTTTTATAGATGAGGAAAGTGAGAATTAGAGATATTAAGTAATTTATCCAAGGTTACAATGGTAAGTGGCTGAGTTGGGACTTGAACCCAGGTCTCTCTAGTCTAATTCCTAGCTCTGTGTGCCTAACATCAGTGTCAGTGGTTCTCAACATGGGACCAACAGCATTGGCACCAACTGGGAATTCATTAGAAACATAAATTCTCAGGTTCCACCTTGTACCTACTGAATCAGTAAGTCCGAGTTGGGGGTGGCAGACAGGAATCTGTGTTTGCACAGGCTGTCCAGGTGATTCCAATGCCCATTCAATTTCGAGAACCACTGCCTCGGCGAGTCTTCTGGGACTCCTTTGGGAGAATACTCACCATCTTGGCCCAGGCTCAGGCTGCTGCTACTTTGAGATTTTGCACTAGCAGTAGCAAGTGGCCAATGTGCACAGTGCAGGGATATTCCCAGATTTGCCATCCGAAAGGGTGAGTGTTATGTACAGACTTTTGATGGAGGGTTTAGTAGAAAGGTGGAGGAGGGACCCAGCAGAGTTAGAAATCCTGCTGACTGCCTGGAGAGTGAGTTTGATATGAAACACGTGGTAAGATACGGGTAAACATCATCTTCATTCTACTTTAGAGTTGTCTGGTAATTAGCCTGAGACAACATAAGGAGACTGATGTTGTTTCTGTTGACGACCATTAGATTAAGCTACAGTTTGAAAGCACCTGCCTGTATCTGGAATTCTCAGTGCTGGATATGGTCCCCACATTCTTGGAGCTTACAAGACAGGAGACCAAACTTCAGTGATGGGAAGCCCATTGACCACATATCACAGGATGGGACAGGGCCTGAGTTAGGTGCTGGAGGAGAGTTTCAGGCCTCCATATTCTGCTGGCCTCATGAAGGATTTGCAAGCTAGAACATTCCTGGATGATATATCTATTAATCAGTTTCTTCTCTGGCACAGACATCAGAGGTCAAATTGCCCCAGTCCACCCCCAAGCGGCCCTCTATGGTCTGTGAAGGTCTCGCCACCTTCTCACCCCAGACACCACATTCCATGGGAACAGCTTAGGCGGTTCTTCATTCCCCAGCTCTGGGTCATCACGTTTTACTCCCACAGAGCTGGAAGGGGGAGATGGTGGGTTGATTAAGGAAAAAGGACAGTAAGGGCCAACCTAGTAGTGGGATAATTGCAAACTAAGGCTTATATGTTTCGGTGGAGAAAAATCTGAAGATAAATCTTTCTAGGTAGCAGTTTTGAAGAAATAATAGGTATTGAGTGGTGAGAGTGTGGAAAGATAATTTTTATCTTTTGGTTTTTATATAACCCCTTAGACTTGTAGTGGATTTTGAGATGACACCTTTACTGAACCAACTTCTAGTTGCTTTTCCTGTGCTCGGCTACTTCCAACATAGTTTGCAACATGCCCACGAAGGTTGCATCGACTCAACAGTTATCCAGCCAGTGAGTTGATATTTTTGATCTGACATAGTTTAATCCTCGCCCTCCCTGTCCCCAAGGAGGAGTCAAACCAACAGAAGCACCAGCATCTTACTTTCCTACCTCTTCAGATGAAACAGTATTTTCATTCATTTATTCAAAAACTGTTTACTGAGCCAATATTTATGCCAGGAACTGCTAAATATGGGGGATACAAGGATGAGAAAAAGCAAATGCAATTCCTGCCCTGCTGCTTACAGTCTGGAGTGGGAGAAGGCATCAAACAAGTAATCACAAAAGCAAATGTGAACTTGTGACTCCACAGTGTGAGGGAGGAGTTCGCCGGGCACCATGTCTGCAGCGGGTCCAGTGGGCGGCTTGGCTAACGTGAGGGACTGAAGAAGGGAAGAAGACAGAGAGAGAGAGAGAGAGAGAAAATTGAAGTTGAGATGGGGTGGGGGGCGGGTGTCAGACTTTGCAGAACTTGTTAATGGGTCCTGTATTTACCCCAAAAGCCACAGGTTTCAACAGGAGACTCTTGTGATCAGATTTGCATTTCAAAAACCAAGGACTGGAGAGGGGGTAGGAGAATGGTTCACAGCTTGCCCCTGGGCCGTGATGATGGTAGCCAACCCCGTGTGGTAGTGGTGGGGATAGAGGGAAGGAACAGATTCAAAAAATATACAACAGGTAAATTAACTAGATGGGGTGGTAGATTGGATCTAAGTGCAGAGGAAGGAAAAAGAATGAATCCAAAATTTCAGGTTTAGGTAATATGAATCATGAACACATATTGTGCCCAATCCATGCAGGCACTGTTTTAAGTGCTTTATTTGCATTAAGTCTTTAATCCTCACAGTATCCCTGGGAGAGAGGTAGGATTATTATCATCCAAGTGGGGAAGCAGAGGCACAGAGAGGTTTAGTGTATTTTCTAGGATCACACAGTCAATAAGTGACAGAGACAGGATTTGAACCCAGGGAGCCTCCCTCCAGATTCTGTGATGATAACTATGACATTGAACCTTCTCTTGGAAAGGATCATCTTGGAATCCGGCAAAAGTACATATTCTAATTGAGTAGGTCTGGTCTCAGGGTACTAGTTTTCTATTGCTGCCATCACAAGTTACCATAAACTTTGTGGCTTAAAAAAACACCCATCTAGTAACTCAGTTCTCTGTAGGTCAGACGTTTGGGCACAGTGTGGCTCAACTAGTTCTCTGCTCTGGGTTTTACGAGGTTGAAATCAAGGTGTTGGCAGGCCGTGTTATTTGTGGAGGCTCTGGGCATGAATCTGTTCCAAATTCCTCAGCTGTGGGTCAAATCCTTCTCACGCTTCGAATCTCTCTGCCCTCCCCTCTGCCGCACGCCCCTCCCGCCCCCCTCTTGCACCACATCTCTCTGACCAGCTCTACTTTGGGCTCACCTGGCTAATTCAGGCTGATCTCTCTCTTTTAAGGTCAGTTGATAATAACCTTTAATTTCTTCTGCAAAGTCCCTTCACAGCGGTGAGTGCCCAGGGACTGGGAATCCTGGCGGAGTGGGAGGCTTGTTTGGAATTCTGTTGCCACACTAACCAGTGTCTGGCTGCTGCTGCTGCTGCTGCCAACGGTCCACACTCCGAGTGGCAAAGTCCTAAAGCATCCGCTTTACTGAGTTTGTGCCAATGGATTTGCATGTGTTTTAGGATCAGCGATAGAAACTCCATGAAGTCTCCTGACATTTTCCCTTTACATTGCCCAGAGGGGCTGGATGGGCTCTCAGGGATGACACTGAAGAAGGAGAAACTGAGGCATGGACACACAGAGGGCCCTACTGAAGTCACACAGAACCAACTGAGTTTGTGCCAATGGATTTGCATGTGTTTTAGGATCAGCGATAGAAACTCCATGAAGTCTCCTGACATTTTCCCTTTACATTGCCCAGAGGGGCTGGATGGGCTCTCAGGGATGACACTGAAGAAGGAGAAACTGAGGCATGGACACACAGAGGGCCCTACTGAAGTCACACAGAACCAAGACTAGAACTTAGTTGTCTCAGTGTCTGAGTCAGGACTATTTCTTCCCTGTCATTTACTCAGTTATTCACTTAACTATTCACTCACTGATTTTTTTTTATCTATGGATCACAGAGTTATCAACACCCACTCTAGGAGACATTTCACTAGGTTCATGAAATATAAGGTATTTATAGACTTTTCCTCCATGCAACAAACTTTGTAGCAAGAATTACAAACGAATGCTAGTATAAGTAACTAGATATTTATCATAGAATTGATAGAAAAGCAAAGTAGAGGCTTCTATTAAAGCTTATAATGAGATCTAATGAAGAATTGACATTTAAACTGAGGCCCAAATACTAAATGTTAGCCTGGGATAGATGATTAGGGCGGGATAGTGTGAAAGTGGGGGGAATGGCTTGTGGGAACGTTCTGGAGTGCAGGGCAGAATAGAAGAATCAGGGAAAGTCAGTAAGACAGAAAATACTCGGAGAAGGAAAGAACAGCATGAGATGAGTTTAGAAAGGTAGGGTGGGTCAGGTTGACCACGGCCTTCAAGGTCATGGAAAGGAATTTCAACTTCATTTAGGGAAATGGGAAGCCACCGGAGGGTGGTCTCTTGCTGAGCTTTGAGTTTTTTAAAAAAGCATCTGGCTGCTGTGGCAAGTGGGTGGGGGAAGGGGGTGAAGACACAGGCTGTGGACACACGGGGGCATTCAGCAAGGCTAATTAGGAGACGTTGTAACAGCTCAGGTGAGAAGCAGCTTGATCCAAGGTGCTGTGGACTACGATAGGGGCAGCAGCAGTGAAGAACAGAAAATGGTTCTGAGACAGAATTTGGAGGTGCGATTGTCTTGACCTCGTGATGGATCGGACTTGGGAGGAAGGGAGAAGATGGTCCAGGTGACTTGTGGTTTCTGCCTTATTTGTGGCTCTTCTCATAACATAAATCAATTAAACATCACATCCCTGTATATAATAAAAAGCCTTACATTTTCATGGTAGTTTAGCTTTTATTATACTGTAACCCTTATGATTCAGGTGGCAAGAAATCCTGTTTAATAATCACCTGGAAGGAACTGATGTTTTAGCAGATTTGTCAGAGGAGCTTATAGAATGTGTATTATCTGGTAACTTCCAGCATTCTAATGTTTCCTCTAATGTTCCCAACATCCCCATTTTATTTCTTCGTCGTTTCAACTAGGGGTAAAGAGTGCAAATGATGGCCTCTCAACAAAGCAAAATCATTATGAAAAGAGGCATCATATCCTCATTCCTTCTGAATAGCCATTCCCTTATTCACCATGGGTCTATCCTGACTTTACCCATATGGCCATTGGTCACCGCTAATTTTAATGCTATTGACTCCTACCTTGTTCTTGAACTCCTGGCCTCAAGTTTCTTTTTTTATTTTTTATTTTTTTTTTATTTTTTTAGAGATGGGGTCTTGATCTCTTGCCCAGGCTGGAGTGCAGTGGCACAATCACAGCTCACTGCAGCCTCGAACTCCTGGGCTCAAACAATCTTTCCTGCCTCAGCCTCCTGAGTAGCTAGCACTATAGGCACACACTGCCACACTCAGCTGATTTTTTTAAATTAAAAAAAAAATTTTGTAGAGCTGGGTTCTTACTATGTTGTTGCTCAGGCTGGTCTTGAATTCCTGGCCTCAAGCAATTCTCCCGCTTCAGCCTCTCAAAGTGCTTAGGATTACAGGCGTTAGTGACTGCACGTGGCTGACTCCTGCCTTGTTCACACAAAGAACTATGTGGCCACAGTGTGTATTCCTGGTGGATATTGCTTTGTTAACAACAGAAAACATACACCTGGGACCTGACGACAGTATGTAACCTGATGCATACGCCACAGTCATGGCCTGAAGCTTGTTTTGATGGGCATTCTCCTTGGCTCTTGCATTTCTCCTTCTGAATCCTCTGACATCAGATTAAATCAACCCCAGACTTTCTACCCACCACTGGAGGGATAAAAAGGGGATAAAACCAGACTATTGGAAGTATTGAATGAAATACCCCATGGAAAGCATCGAGCTCAGCACACAGGAAGTGCTCCACATATGGAAGTTATTATTACTGTTTTCATTGTCGGGGATGGGAGGGGCTAGCACATCACTTTCTTTCCTTTTACTCTTCTCTGGTGACGACAGTTCAGAGGGCAAGGGAGCCTTCTCTTAGGAGGAAGAGAAAGAACTGAGCAGGCCCGTGGCCCTAAGTCCAGTCTTAAAAAACGGGCCCTGCAAAATGTGTTGCTCCGACCATGGCCATGGCAGTGAACAGAAGCTGCAGGCCACCCCCTCATGTGAGCTCCTCTGACAGCGGAGCTCTGCCTGGCACCCTATCCTTTCATTCAGCCAGCTCAGTGCAGCCATCGGTCCCCAGGGACGGAAGCCAATGCGGCCTCCTCAGCACTCTGTCTGAATGAATGCATCCCCAATGTGTTGGCAGGATGCCAAGAGTTGACTCAATGGAGTCCGTGGGCAAGTCAGTTAGCCTCTCTGAAAGAGGCTGATGACTCTGATGACAAGAAGCTGGAGGAAGGGCAACAGTCCAGCAAAGGGCCTTTGCAAGTTGGCCCCACGGGTCTCTCCAGCCCCTCGGCCCCACTGCCCACTTCCTGCGGGGGCTCCTGCCGTCTCTGTCCATGACCCCTATACATGGCTTTGTGCCTTTCTCCAGGTCCTCTCTCTTTCTCTCAAGATTCCTTCTTAGCTATCCTAACCTTTGATTCACAAATCCCTGCTTATCCTTTAAGACTCAGGTCAAATGTCACTTTTCTCTGATGTCTTTTTATTCATTCATTCCACAAATATTTACTAAGCAAGGCGCTGTGCTGGACATATAAGACACAGCTGTGAACAAGATGGGCATAGCCCCAGCTCTCATGGAGCTGACTGACAATAAACAAGTAACTGAACCACACAATGTCACATAGTGGCAAGTGCTATGGAAAGACAAAAAAAGTGGGCAGGCTGGGTACGGTGGCTCATACCTGTAATTCTAGCACTCTGGGAGGCCAAGGCGGGAGGATGGCTTGAGCTCAGGAGTTCAAGACCAGCCTGAGCAAGAGTGAGACCCCGTCTCTACAAAAAATAGAAAAAATTAGCTGGGCACAGTGGTGTGCATCTGTAGTCCCAGCTACTCGTGAGGCTGAGGCAGGAGGATCCCCTGAGCCAGGAGTTTGAGGTGCTGTGAGCTAGGCTGATGCCATGGCACTCTAGCCTGGGCAACTGAGAGAGACTCTGCCTCAAAAAAAAAAAAAAAAAAAAAATAGGTGGGCAGGTGTGGGGTGAGCAGTGAATGGACCTGCTCTCGGAGGAAAAGTTGTTTTTGGACTAAGTAAGACCTGTGAGATGAGACAAAGCCAGCCACAGAAGGAGAGCGCTCTTGAGGCACAAACCAGCTGGTTTAGTTTGAAGGACAAAAAGAAAGTTTGTAGGACTATGAGATGGGGGCCATGGGGGAAGGCAGCATGAGATGCATTCAGAAAGATCTCAGGTAAGGATTTAGACTTTTTTTTATAGAGATGGGGTCTCGCTTTGTTGCTCAGGCTGGTCTTGAACTCCTGGCCTCGATCAATCCTCCCTCCTTGGCTTCCCCAAGTGCTGGGATTACAGATGTGAGCTACCACCAGGAGTTCAGATTTTATTCTGAGTAAATAGAGAGACAAAATCTAGCTTCGTAGTTGTAATGGTACTATGCTGTGTGGAGAATGAATTGGGGCTTGGGGGAGAAAAAAGAGAAAAGAGAGGGGAGAGGAGAATGCCAGGCCCTAGCTCGGAGGCTAATACAATAGTCCAGGATGGTGATGATGTTGGTTTGGCCAGGGTTACAGCTATGGAGTGGGCAGAAGTAGATCATTTAGAGATAGATTTTGGAAATACAGTTAATGGGATTTTGCTGATAGATTGGATTTGGGGGAGGAAAAAAGAGGAACCTTGAGCCACTGAGTGCATGGACTGCAATGCCATTTACTGTGATTGGAGAGATGTGGCAGCAAAGAAGGCCAGGGCTAGGGGTGTCTGAAGTCGATCTTGGACATGTTAATTTTCAGAGGCCTAGTAGATGTTTCAAGGGAAATGTCATGTACTTAATTGAATCCGCAGGTATTAGTCTTGAGATCTTGAGGGAAGAGATCAGAAATATATACATCTTAAGAGTCATCAGCATAGAGATGGCATTGAAAGCCATGGGACTGAATATGACCTCTTGGAGAGAGAGTGGAAGGCAAAGAGCAGAGGACAGCATCCAGGAAGACATCCAAACATTGCTGCCCATACACGACTCCCAACCCCCACCCCAGCGACCTCCCTGACCACTTCCCCCTTGGAGTGAATAGTGAATTTCTCCCTTCTTTTCAGGACTGTATTAAGATCTCCACAGATCCTAGATTCTCTAACCTCTGCAGGTCCCACATCATAACAAACATATTAAAATCACCTTCATCCTACATTAAATTTAATTACAGTCAGGTGCTGCGTAATGACATTTTGGTCAATGATGGACTGTATGTACAATGGTGGTCCCATAAGATTATAATACTCTATCTTCACCGAGCTTTTCCTATGTTCACATACACATTCGCCATTGTGTTATAATGGCCCACAGCATTAATTACAGTAACATGATGTACAGGTTTGTGGCTTAGGAGCAGTAGGCTATACCATGTAGGTGTGGGTATGCAGTAGGCTGTACCATGTAGGTGTGGGTATGCAGTAGGCTGTACCATCTAGGTCTGTGTAAGTACACCCTATGATGTTCCCACTCACAACAGTAAAATGCCTAACAATGCATTTCTGACATATCCCTCCTGTTAAGTCATATACATGATTATGTACAGTTGAGTTGCAATTGACTAGCTTGACATGTTGCATTTTGTAGATAATTAAGATATAATTTGATTTTGATCTTTGCAATTTTATTTTTACATTTCACAGCCAACTCTATTTTTAATGTTTTATGCTGTTTTTGGATGCCTTTGGAAAGCTTATA
This sequence comes from Indri indri, assembly GCA_004363605.1. NCBI lineage: Eukaryota > Metazoa > Chordata > Mammalia > Primates > Indriidae > Indri > Indri indri. The sequence goes on along the minus strand of RJWJ010007533.1, from coordinate 25,860 downwards.
GTGAGTGCAAGGGCGTAGACCTTTGCACTTAATTGGTAAAGTGAGTTGCTCCTCTGGACTCCCCCAAATTCCCCTTTTAAGGCACTTAAATAGTCTCATATTGTAACCCTGTGTTTTTATGCCTGTTTCCCATATTAGACTATACACCTGAAGAGGGCAAGGAAAACCTTAGAACTTGGTATGTGGCAGGGACTCAATAATGTTTACTTATGGACGCAATTAATTTGAGCTCATGACAAAAAGCCAAGCCCAGGGATACAGTGTGCTTTCTGTCTTCACTTGGGAAAGCACTTATCCCCTGCCTTGCAACATGTGTGATGCAGACTAGTTTTTCTCTGGCACTCTTAAAAGGGAAGGAGTGTTGTGTAGAAGGGGTGTGGGCTTGTCTCAGCCACACCCCTGTGAATCTTGCATCAGAAAATTAATCTCTATAGGCCTGATTTTTGTGTGGGCCAAATTAAATAAAGCCATGTTAGTAAAGCCCTGTAAACCTCAAAACACTGTATTCTTAAAATAATGTATTCATTTCTAAAATGGGAAAAAAAAAAAAAAGCAAACTAAAGCTCTTACAACTCAGGCCTTAGGGAATGTTTCTGGACTTTTCTAGGAAGTGGGATGCAAAATATCTTTTGCTGCCTGATAGCTGGCCCTGAAAAAACCACAATTACATCCAAACAATGGCTGATTAGAAAGGAGACCTTGTAAGAAAATCCTTCAGTAATAACCCAGTCAAACCATCCTTCTAAGTCCCTTGGAGGTAGAGCGTGAGAACGAACTGCTGGCTGTCCCAGGTCATATTCTGGCCCGCTGAGACTTAGGGATGCTATAAAATTGCATCCTTCTTGCTCAAGAACTGAATCTGGGTCTGGTCTTCACCTCTTGGGATGAAGAGGAGACATGATTATATGAATTACAGTGCCATTTCTAGGTGCCAAGTAGCTCCAATGAGCCACAGTGAAATTAAGTCCACTTTGGCTCTGCCTTGCTAAATATGTCAAAGGCTCTAAAGTGTTCTGCCGAGAACTTCAGCCTTTTTGGGTTTGCAACCAAGATATTAATAACTTTGGAAATGGATGTTGGCCAGAGAAGAGAAGCAGGTCTATGCTCTCTGTCACCTGCACATACTGGGTTTAGGGCCCAGGGCCCAGCTTGGGCCGGGTGAGATCAAGCTGCGGCTGCCCTTTGCTCCCCCTCTGCCATTTTGTGCTAGAGGATGGGAGGAGGGCATAGAGTTGGCCGGGGCATAGTTTAAAATTGCCTCCAGTAGCTATTTGTATTCACTATGCTCCTGTCTGCCATCACTCTCTCTGTGCGAGGCTGAATGATAACATGGAAGCTGTTGAGAATGCATGTCTGTTTAGCTGCACGACAGTCTTTGTATGCGAAGGGGACAAGATGCTATGTACTTCCATACTCAGATGTGCCAAAAGTGTTGATCCCTTGGGCTGAGAAACTTCAGTTTAGTAGTTACTACAACAATCACCCCTCTTCTCTACCAAGTACTCAGTAAGTTCCTCAAAGTGAAGAGTAGACTGTTGAATGGGAAATCAGGAATCTGACAGAAGAGATCAACAGTGCAATGAGAAGCCTCTGATACTGGGGTTGAAAGTGAGTAACAACATTCTGATTGATCTGTAGCTAGATACAGATGATTAGCAAGGTCTTCCATGGATGTGGGCACATGTCCTTCTCATACAAAGTGTAAAAATGTAGATTTTCTTGACTAATCCATCAAATGCCGAATCACTGCCCAATGTAGCAATGGACTAATTCGATTAAAACCATTAAAACATCTTGCTTTCCTGAACACCATGTACGCAGACAGTTCACTGGTGACGTTCCTCCTGCCCTTTTCCCGTCTGCCTAGGTGAGTCTCAGCCATGCTTCAAGGATCAATTCTAGTTTTACCTGCTCTAGGCAGCTTGCCCCGGTCAGTCCAATTAAAAGGACCCTCTGCCTGTTCTGAAATTGACAACTCATGTGTCCCACTCATTTGAGATTTAGAATTCACTACTTACTGTTCTTACTATTCAATTTTATTATTATGAGTCTGGGTAGATAATCCCAATCAATTTGTTTCAAGCCTGTGTGGCTCAGTTTTCTTACCTGTAGACAGGATATAATATATTTACCTCTGCTCTAGAGTTTTTCTGAGAATTAGCAGAGGATGAATTTACATCAGTATGTATATACACATTCTATATTCTCACTTCGTGTAGCATATAGTAAGTGGTCAATGAAATTAATTTCCCTCCTCCCTGCAATGGGACTTCAGGACAGTAGAGGCTCCCTCTTTAATACCTTTTTGTATCCCCATGTCTTTAAACTTAGTTGGAGCTTAATTTGTTTGCTGCTTTTCCTGCTTTCTCATTTCTTTTCCTAAAAGGTAGGGGATAAAACCAGGGAAAAGTCTAGGGACGGTATCTCGAGTCCCCAGAGGACCCTGCATTTGGGCCCACCATCTATACAAGATGCTAGAAACTACACCAAGCTTTTATAGACATTTTTTACAGTCTGCCTTCTAACACAGATTTATCATACATTCATACCCAAATATAACCTGTTCCTTTATTACACTGCTGTTTCTTTCTCCCTCCTTTTCAATTCCCGCCTCTGTCCACCCTTTCTTTCCCAACTTTATTTAAACGCTTCATTCCTCTCTACCGTTTCCTTCATATTCAGCTTCTATGTGGAAACAGAGAAGTTTCTCATGACCTCACCCTTTCAGAGATGTTTGTACAGGGGTATGAACAGATCAAATAAACAGGAACTTAGGTTAATTTAATAGAAAAAATAAAATATGGAATAACATTGATTTTGGCCAGTATCAATTACAACCGTTCTACTATATTTTACAAAAAAACAACTGAACATTTTACACATGTACAGTATTTTTCAGTAAAAGTGAATTTCGATTTAACAATGGGTCACTAATTAAAAATAAAAAGACAAAAGAAAACAGAAGATAGGACTTTTGTCTCTAGAAGGTTAGAGCATTTGTTAACTCTCCAAATTTTGTACTATCTATTACATATATCTCATTATGAATATATATATTTATACATAATATATAACATTAACTTAAACTTTGAAAGCATTATGTTCTAGTTAATAATGTTATGTAGATAAATGAGGCAGTAACACACTAGTAGTTAAACCAGTATTTCCACGATGTACGCCTGCATGGTCCGTGGGAAATGGAACGCAAACTGGTAGACCCCAATGAATTTGGCTGCTGGGTTGATGGTTATTTGTCTAAGAACACAGGTATTATTTTTATCTTTCCTATCATGGTAACCTTGTGCCTCAAATATTATGGGCCAGTTCAGTTAAATGAAATTTTTTTTGCAGGCAAATCTGATTTTGCCATCTGCTTGACCTCGCTTTAGGCTTGTGCTTACATTTGTCCATTTCAAGACTGTGCCTTTAAATGTAAAACTACACGCCAGACCCAGGATTAACTTTCATTCTTCGTGTCAGAAGGGCCTGCAGTGTTATAAAGAGGAAAATCGCTCATCAAAATCAGCTGGTTCCCTAGTTACTTAAGAATCACTATGTGACTCAGTATCACTACAATGCTATGAAGAGGATCATTAGATTATTTACTTACTATTCACCTTGGGTCTTGGGTTGTAAGTTAACGTTGACGTCTAGGGATATTTTCAAGGCAGGCTTTTTACTACCTTGCTGCTTGGATGGGGACCTTAGCACCCACTTCCCATCTTTTTCCTGGGATAGTCTGTATTGACACCATTTCTCCTCTTAGCTATGAAGCCAGTGGCATCTTGGAAGTGAGGCTCTCAGAAGTGTAAAGCCTCAAGATGGCTGGTCTCTCCCTAAGTAAATGAGGTCACCAATGGAGCTTAGACATGAAACATGAAGAAATCTGCCATTAGTCTACCCTCCCCTCAAGAAAGAAACTGTGAAAAGATCTATAAGGTTACATTGTTTCTGACTACTGATCCGAAATAGTTTTCTCATAATTCAGTCTGCTAGTTTTCATGAAATGTTCAGGGAGTCACAGGAAACCAGTGAAAATATTTCTAAAACAAACAAACGAAAATAGATGATTTCAATGACATTCAGTGGACAGGTGTGTAACAGCATGGCACAGTTATAGAGGGACAGAAGAGTGGGAAAATAAGAGAATCAGGAGGGTACGATCATGCCACCCATATTCAATTTCCAGTTTTATTTTCTTAAAACGACAAGATGAAAAAACTTCTAATAAGCACCATTGAAAAAAGTTGCCTGGCCAACATGGGCACGAGCTTAAATATTATTTAAATAAATTCCATTTCTTAAAAAATACAGGACCTCTTAGAAACTTTTGACTCCAGGAAGAAATTTCCTGTATCATACCCAAAAATGTTTCCCACCACGATAAATGGAATTTCTGATGGCCTTTAAAAAAATGCTATGGGGATAATGGCTAGATAGCACCAAGAGATTGTGCAGGGTCTACAAAGTTAACATTCTGGATTTCAGGGAAGCTGGATCCGTCTCAGCTCTTTTATGTATCTCTGCCCATCTGTCCATCACTAATTTGACTATACAGAGCAATCCCATTTGATGAACTGTGTGTAAAATAACCCAATCTACAATGGAAAAGCCAGTAGCAGCAAGTCTATCTGATGATGAAACCAGTGGAGCAGACTTATCAAGTGAGTAAAACGCAAAAACCAGTACATAATGCATGAAGTCAGCTATGTGTGGAAAGTAGCAACGTCCAACTGTGACATACTAACACAAATGACACTGAACGTGACTCTGTAGGATGTTCCTAATGCCCTCAGGTCCAGTTTTCTGTCATTTCCCCCATGGTGGACTCAAGCATGAAAAATGACTGATGCAAGAGCTTTCTGTTTCATTTTGATCTATGTGTGCTCTTGAGATGTTTTGGAAAGGTATTTTTAGGCGTCTCAAAGGGGAAACAGGCAAGTAAATGCAAAAGGAAAAAAAAAATGGACCTTCAAAACCAGGGCAGGAAATCAAATCATTACTTTAACGTCAAATTTTGGCATCAAATGCTTTGGTCATACAATACTGTCTCTGTGGTTCTGGCTGTTTAGCACTAAACACCCAGTTATAAAAGGTAGGCTTGTTGTAGGTTTATTTTTCTTTTTTTTTTTTTTCCATTTAAGTTCTGACAAAACAGTTCACCATCTCCCTGCACAAACTTGAGAGAGAGAGAGAGAAAAACAAAGCAAGAAAGAGAGAGGTGGCTTGCTTTTTTTTTTTTTTGGCTTGTTTTTTTTCTTTTTAATAATATGGAATAATCTATAAGTCTACAGGAACAAAGAAATCTAAGATGGCTGCTTAGCCTTGGAATGTACATGTTTTGCAGCAAAGTTGTTGAAGAACCTTCCGTTGGCACAGATTGTTCTTTTTCACAAGCATACAGAAGCCTCCTTCAGCCCAGGACTCTTCCGTTGCTTTTCCGGGAAGTCAGCAAGAGAGAGGGGGAGTTGAGGACGAGAGCGGCATGATGTGCACACACGGAAGAAGGTTGTGATTGGCCAGAGAGGCAGATTGGGGGATTGGAAGAGATCATTCAGGAGCAGTCAACAAGGAGGAAATTTGGTCCACCCACAGTGATTTCAGTCAACAGCATTGGTTTTCAAGGAGAGATATTGCAGTCCAACGGTAAATGTGATTGGTATCCATTTGTGAAAGGAAAAAAAAAAAAAGATTAGAAAAAGAATAAATTAGAAATCAATAACATAAGCAAGAAATTTTTCTTCCTAGAATTACCTAGAGCAGAGAGTATACAATCGTTTGTACTATATTTCATTGAATCCAAGACATAGGACTTAAGATGCACCATCATTTTAAGTAACAGAAAGAAAAAAATGGTTCTTATTAAACTGTGGCACAATATTCTCTTATCAATTAGAATTTTAATTGTATACTTATTAAAAGTATTTGTTATACTTATATAACATTCTGTTTTGCTTCCGTGCTTAGGCAAGAACCCTTCCTTTGGATACTGAACAGGAGTTTAATTTCCTGAAGCTCTTTTGAACTGTAATTATTAATAAATTTAACACAAGGAGTAGTAACTAAGCACCTCAGTTGAACAGACATCTCTGTGCCCAAGTCTCCTATCTGGGCAGTGACACTTGTCATATTAACCTCCTGGTCCAAAGAAGCTGTAAACTGCCATGAATTAGAAGATGCATCTGATTTAATGCTTTAAAATGTAAAAAAATGTATGTCTTAGAATCACAGAAATATGGCAGTTGGAAAAGAATACATAGCACATCTTGAAATGCCGTTGCCATCTGATCTGAAAAGCCTGGTGAGCCATCAAGGATCTCATTTTTTGACCTATTTTGCCCATGATCCTGACACTTTTAGCAAAGTGCCATTTAACCTATCCCATGCTCACCATGGTTTAGGGAAAGCAGTTAAAACATCACAAATTTTGAAATGCCTGGTACCAAGTGCTATTGGTGAAAACTTCAAGTTACAGTGGATTTCCTGCATTGATCACTTAAAAATCTTCCTCAGTTTTCTAGTTACTAACAAAAAGTTCTGGCCATATGCAGATAGAGGGTACCATGCTTTTAAGTAAAGGTAATAAGGAGGCACTTGCTGGTAACTGAAGCGTGATACTTACACCGTCCCTGGGTAACCTCACCCTGGGCCTCTTGCCCCAGTATGGTGCAGTTAGAATCAGCCCTGCCAAGAAGCCCTTGGAACACAGCCTGAGTGGGTCGGGCCCATCTTGCCAGGCCAATCACACATCAGAAAAGTAACGGAGACACACAGTCACCTGTGAAGCTCCGAGGAAATGAGACCACACATGATGTTCTATCAGTGCCATCATGTGCCCAGTTCTTTTTGATGCCTTTTTGAGATTCCTCATAGGGAATTGTAGAATAACCATTCGAGGTCCATAGTATTATCATTTTTATTTTTTACAGATGAGAGAAATGAGTCCCAGGGAAGTTTATAACCTGCCCGAGGCCTGGAGAACAGATATGAACTACAGCATTCTGACTCCCAAGTTCCCGTTCTCCTAGCCGTAGTATTGCTCTGCGTCTCATGACATTTCCACGAGGGAAAATATTCAAGAGAAGGGAAAGAATAAACCTAGGGCAATGATCATGACACTGACTGTTCCAAACGCATACTTTTTTTCCCTTTTTCTACTTTATAATGATCCAAAGAGGTTTTGAACAACAAGAGTTCAATTTCTGCATAAAATTCAGGTGCACATTTTAGGGCTCCCTCCACATAAACTATATTGAAAGTCAAAGTTAACAAAATGTTGGGAGTTGGAATAATTTAAATTCATTCATTTCACCGATGGGGAAACTGAGACTAGAGACGTGAGAGGGCTTGACATTTGCCAAATTTTCAGGGAGAATGGGACAGTGCAGTGGTCCTCAAACCTGCCTGAACATTAGAAGCATCATTTCTAAGAGAGGGTCAAGAGAAGCTAAAATATATGCTCAGGCTTCACCCCAGGTCGATTCAGTCAGAATCTCTGGGGAAGGTGTGAGGTCCTAGTATTTTGATTGTGAACCACTGGTGCAAAAAAAAAAAAAAACAAAACCAGACCAACATTTATAAGTATTAAGCTCTATACTTGGTTCTAACACTTTCTAGCTCTACACCTTGAATTTTCCCTTTTGTAAGATTGGAATATTAATTCCTAGCCTCACAGGTTCAATAAAAGTTTCAAATACCATTTGATTATTATTTACATATCAAAATTACAAACAGCCTAAAGAATAAGAGAGTGGCAAAAAAACTACAGCATCTTCATATGATTGAGTTTCATGCTGTCATTAAAAATAAAGTTTCCTAAGACTTCATAAAAACATAGGATAATCTTTATGCCTAATGCTTAGTGTGAAAATCAGGACACAAAACTCTATTGTGTCCATGGTATTAAAAACATCTGGCGAAAAGTACACAAGGCAAAAGACTGGGAAGAAACATATCAACAATTAACTAGAAATGGCTACATACTGTGTACTTCCAACTACATAACATTCTGGAAAAGGCAAATCTATGGAGACAGTAAAAAAAAATCAGTGGTTGTCAGGGATGGAGGAGGGCGGGATGAGCAGGCAGAGCACAGAGGATTTTTAAGGCAGTGAAACTACTCTGTCTGATAATATAATGGTAGATACGTGTCATTATACATTTGACCAAACTCACAGAATGCACAACACCAAGAATGAACCCTAATATAAACTGTGGACTTTGGGTGATAATGACGTGACAATGTAGGCTCACCAGTTACAACAAATTCACCACTCCGGTGTCAGATTGACAGTCAGGGAGGCTGTGCGTGTGTGGGGGTAGGGAGTATAGGGGAAATCTCTAAACTTTATATTCAATTTTGCTATCAATCTAAACTGCTCTAAAAAATAAAGTTTATTAATTAAAAAAAAAATAACTGGAGCCATCTGGCTAGTGGGACTATTGGTGATTTATTTCTTCTTGCAATTCAAACCAAGAGCAAACAAACAACCCATTAAAGGCATAAGTTCAGGATGAATGAATGCCAGCAAGATGTTGTGTGTCCTATCTCATACATGCTTGTTTTATTTTAAGTGGAAAAATATTAGACCCTAAAGTAGGAAGATCACACTTTGCTCAGAAGATCAAAATGAGCAACTGTACTCACCATCCTTGCAGATGGCTCCCATTTGACACATTCCTAAGTCTAAGAGATACCCACTGGGGCAGCTTGTACAGTTCTTGAACCCTGGGCCATTGCACGTCAAACAACTGGTATCGCATCTGTGGAAAAATGTGTAATTTTTTAACCATTCACACATCATGCACAGGGAAAGTATGCTTACTAGCAACCTCTTAATGTCTTAAACTTAACTCTCCCTCTTACAATTATTTCTAGGTTTGATAACATTAAAGATATCCTAGCAGGTAGACACTGTGATTTTTAAAGGGGATGTAGAAGGTACTTGAAATAGAAATATTACTTTAGAGGTTTTAAGGTGTTCCTGCGTTAAAAAAAAATAAACATATCAAAGATAAGTTGAATTAAAGGTGCAGGGCAGTGTCCATAGGTAAATGTTTAAACCTGATTTTATCATTAAAAATTTGAAGTGTTCTTATTATTTATGAAAGCAGTCACATAAGGGGCCCAGGTCCTAAATGCTAAGGCCGAGGGGGCAGATTCATTTACCTTTTGCAGGATTTGTATCCATTCTCTGAAGAGTGGTCAAAGTAATAGCTGATACTACAGCTCTGCACGCATCTCCCATCCTCCATGAAGTAACCCTCCGTGCAGTTAATGCACCCGTCAGCTCCTGCCCCTTGAAAGGAAGACAAAGGCAGGAAACAGAAATGGAATCTGAGTGGCGGTTCCATAATGGAGCATCTTCTTTAACGGCTTGCAAAAATGACATTGATCTGCAACTATTTTAACAGCAATAATTTAATATTTGTGCTTTTTCTTAATTTCCATGGGAATCCCCCCCCCCCCCCCCCGTTTAAATGGAAGCTATTTGCCAAAAATATCCACTCTCTTTGGAAAGAAGAGAAGATATCACTGGGTTATTTAAGTTTCTCAACAAGGACAGAATGCTTATGACTGTTTGACTTTGAGCGAGAATACATGCACGATTACCAAAAAAGAAATATGTTTCTCTAGAATTTACTTAAGTTTCGAATGGGTTGCAGGAGTGATGGCTAAAACCAGAGCAAGACCAGAACCAGGAGAAGGAACAAAAGACCGTGGAAGGTACCAGCGCAAGTGGCGCAGAAGCGGTGGCAGGGCTGGCAGTCCTGGCCATTGAAGTACTGCCCATCTTCACAGGAGACAGAACACCGGGATCCCTGCAGGCTAGGAGGAATATAAACGGAGCTGTAAACAGACTGCTGCGATCAAGGCAAAGCAGTAATGACTCCCCAAACTCCATATGTAACAAATATAGTTCCCTGCACAGACCAGTGGATTTGGCAAAGCTTCAAAGCAGGGGAAATAGCCCTTGTACCCTCTTTTTTCCCCCTCCTGATGCCTATAATGCTTCTCTGTGCCCATAATGATGTCTGTAGCCTGTACACGTGCTGTTAAGCTTTGGGGACATTCTCCTTAATTTGTTAGACTGATGGACACATTCCAACTTTGCCCAACATCTTAGAAACCAGAGGTTTTGTAAAGTGTTTGATTGATAAAACAATCACATTGCCTACCAATTCCTTAATATCCAGACTTACTACATAATAAATCTAAAAGTTATTTTATAATTGTAAATGTAGTAGGAACACATGGTAAAATGAATTATGCTTGAATAAAAGTATACAACTACCCCTGCCCAACCCCCAGCGCAAACTCCTTAGAGGAGACATTTTTGTTAAGTGCTGCTGTTAGTGTTATATTGGTTCTCATAAAAACAAAATTCTAATATACTTTTGCCTCTGTTTCTTAATTTGTTTATTTTAAACACTCTAATGACATTAATAAATTTAGCGAAATTATCTATCTATATTGTTGCTTCCCCAAACTCAACTTTTCTTAGTTTTACTATTATTTAGTGTTTCTGGGAGTTCTACACCATATTAAATAATTTATTTAAATTTCTATTCCTCTATCTAGCACTATGAGACAGTATCTAATGAGTTGTCAGAATGTCAAATGAGGAATGCATATTCTCTCCATCTTAATTTCTGTCAGCTATGACATTTTTCATAGTCTACAGATTGATTCTTAAAATGCAAAACAAATACATACAATTTACAATATTTAATATAAAAATATTATTCATTAAATAACTAATGTCATCAGAAACAGAGGGGGGAAACATAAACCTATGTCACCAAATCAATGACACTAGGAGATGCGTATCTAAGCAACAAGGTCAAAAGGGTTTCTATTTTCTTAAACTCTTTATATTGTTCCAATTGGCATCTTGTTTGACTTCCTCATACATGGATCAGACTAATTTTAGAAATTATAATTTCCTTCTCACTACTGCGCTTGACTAGTCTTAAATAAAGTAACATTTATTTTTCTTTATGTTCATTAAAGACATTGGGAAAGTACAAGAACAAAGTAGACGAAAAAAGAATTGCAAATAGTCCCTGATAGCATTTTAATTCATTTCCTTCCTGGATTTTATGCACAGACATTTTCCCCTGTTTGTTTTTAGCCAATATTTAAAAATGTACAAGTCTCTTGAGGCAAAATTGTTGACCCTAGCAGCCCCTAGAAAAATGGAAAGGGCCTCCAGGGAACTGAGGGCAGCGTAAGTGAAAGTGTGCTCCATTCATACATCTCACTGGCCAGAGAGCTGTCATTTAAAAAGCCAATGAAAGAAAATCCCTTTCCCCTTCTGCAGCACTAGAAAAAAGGACATTGCCTCAAATGGATCCTTTTGTGGGAAGAAATAAGACCACCGAAAAACTTATTCAGGTTTTAAAAAACTGCCTAGTTTTTCTAATGCAGGACAGTACTTTCCTGTGAGGTTGGCATCTGTTCAGCAGGAGACAGAGGTTGCACTGTGTGGGGAAGGAATGAAGCAAGGGGACGGGCAACAGGCAGCAGTCACCGCGCCCTGAAGCCTTCTGCGGCTTCCAAACACAGGTACGGCGAGGCTAGCACACCTGGTGCTGTGACCGCCTCCACTGCTTCTGTGATAAACAGAGCAGGTGAGACCTGTCCTGTCCAACATGCTCAGGCACACGGGGCTACTGAGCCCTTGAAAAGTAGCTAGCATGGCCAAGGAATGGGATTTTAAATTTTATTTAATTTTAATTAAGTCTAATGTGAAAAGTTGGCACTCGATTCCATTATTGGCAAAATTTTGAGTAAGTCTGGAATAACCTGGCTAGGTAAAATTTTCTTTTTCCACTAGATTTTATAAAAGCTAAATAGAGATCAAGTATTTCTCATAAAAAATTTTTGTCCGAATTGAGATGTGCTTTAAGGGCAAAATGCACACCAGATTTTGAAGACTTAATACAACAACAAAAAGAATATATAATAGCTCATTAATATTTTTTCATATTGTTGAAATGATAATATATTAGCTATATTAGGTGAAATAAAATATTTTATTAAAGTCAATTTCCCCTGTATCTTTTTATTTCTTTTAATAGGGCTACTGGCACATTTAAAATTACATATACGGCTCTCATATTTCTACTGGTGTGCAGTGGTTTAACTCACTCTGTAAAATGTTCCCTAAGAAATAAAATAATTTAAATAATCCTTTATTTCTTATGGACCAATTTTGTGACAGACGCTGGAATAAGTACCTTGTAAATGTTATCATAGTTAAACCTTATAATCCAGCAAAGTAGGGGTGATTATCACCATTTTATAGATAAGTAAATGGAGACTCAGAGTGGTTAAGTGACTTGCCCAGGATCACACAGCTAATAAACTGCAGAGGACGAGTTGAGCTCACATCTGCTCCTTCTCCAAGAAGTAGGAGGCTGAATAGACTGCTATTTATCAAGTATAAGTCTTGAGATGAAAGCTGCTATGCAAATTAACACTGAATGCATTTATAAGGAAAAAAAGAAATAAAGCCACAGGTAATCAAAAATCTAAATGAAAAGGATGTTCCCATACTGATCATTTTTTTTTTCTTTTTAAATTTTTCTTCTCTCCTCCTTTCTCTCTTTCCTGCCACTGCTTTGTCAACTAACCCATACTGAGTAATATGAAGAATTATCTGCCTGGAAACTGCCTAGACTCTGCCTATTTTACCTCTGATCAAAGGTGAAAATAAAGGTATATTCGATACTTAAAAGGGGGCTAGTGCAGCAGAATTCTAACTCTATCTAAAGCCAGAGTCCAACTTCTCACTCAACATAAAATGGTCTGACCTTCTCTGCTAAGAGGCTACGTAGTTCATTTGAGCTGCATGTCACTCTCTTCCAGAGTTTACCAACTCCCCCAGCTTTAGCAACGAGCAAGCCATCCACTCAAGGAACCCATCTCCCAGTGTTAAATCTATGTGCATACCGCAGCAGAATGGAAACAAGCCTGAGGTACTTAAGATAAGAGAATGATTCGCTATGCGAAGAGAGGGCATAAAGATAAGGGCATTAATTTCCGACCATCCGAGGAATGAATCAAAGGATTAAATATAACTCACTACCCGCACAGCAATCCTTGACTGGCACAATGTAGGTGAACAAGCACGAAGAATGCCTCTCGAAGGGGCATTTTTACTGACTTGTATCTGAGCCATCTTTTCAAGAGAGAATTTATGTGGCTTATAACCCTTCTTCAGCCAAGATGGCATACGATTTTTCACATGTAATGGTAGAGATAATGCAAATAGCAACCAACTGCTAGAATGGGAGTCACACCAAGGGTAGATAGGGAGAGCACTATTTATTTACTTTATTATTATTATTTTTTCCATCTTATTTACAAGCTCCTTGGGCTGTGTGACTTGACGACATCCTTCACTCTCTTACCTTAACCCATCCCTACATTCTGTACAGTTGTGGAATTCAGTACATGTCTTGCAGTTTTCACTGCATTTCCGGCAAAGATTTTTCTCTGTTAAAAAAGAAAAAGTTATAAATCAGTAGGTAAACTGGATTCCATAAAAGCCTGTGGAGATCTTTTAATGTTTGTTAATGTATGATATAGTACCCATGCCTTGTGTAGAAAATTGCAGCAAAAGCCCCAGAATCACCGTTTGTTATTATTTCTCAGCAAACCAAATTCAGGTAGGAACTGAAATACCGGGAAACACCTTAGACTTCCTTGCCATTCTGCAGACGAGAGAACTACAGCCCAGTAACTCTTAGTTGAATAGTTTATAGGCTTTTCCCCTCTTAGTCCTATTCTCTCTCCCAAGTAGGGTTCCCTAGCTTCCAATAAGGGAAATTCCACTCATGAAGCTGTGCTAACGCCACTACGTGCGGACTGGAAAGCAACGCTGGAGGCTGCTGAATGGGGCGGTAGATGCCCATGCTTGTAGCTTTTGGGACTATTCTGATGAGCTGTACTGGAAAAGGGAACCTACATTTAAGATTACAAGGTAAGAATTCCTTATTTCGTGCATTGTCTAAACTAGTGTCTTGGACTTTATAGCTGCTGTGGAAACGATATAAATGTCATTATATTTCAGATAGTATCTATATTCTAGAGAATAGAAATGTATCACTTTGAACAAATATACTGTGAAGACTAGCTTTCCTGTTTAGTACCAGGCCCATATTGTTAAAAAAAAATGACAAATTCACAGTTGTTTTATGGTGGAAAATAACGATTTGGTATATATATAAAAATATACGTATTTTTAGAGATGGAGTCTTGCTGTGTTGCTCAGGGTGTATCGAACTCCTAGCCTCAAGCAATCCTCCCACCTCAGCCTCCCAAGTAGCTGGAATACAGGTGTGATCTGGTATATTAAGGAAGGCCTTTTACCTTAGACAAAATTTTGGAGACTTGGTACCTGCTCTGATATGCAAGTGGATTCCATCCACATATTTGTGCAGAACCAAATAGAGCTTTGTTCATGGGCTTGTCTTCCTCTATTTGCTTTTTAAATCTCGATGTTCTTCAACATTCCATAGAGAACACTGGTTTAATGGATGTCTGCAAGGACCTGCTAGATCTAGACTGAGCTCTCAGCATGAAATACGAAGCCCTTTACAACCTTAGGTAGTTATCAGAGGGTCTCTGTCACTGTGTCATTGAGAATACTAGACATGGCATAGAATCTGAACTCAGACGACCTAGGTTTGTATTCTGCTTTGAGTGCTTTTGGTGGGCAAGTCCAGGGTCTCTGTTCTCTCACTTGTTAAATGGAGATTATAATGATACTCACTTCTCAGCTTGTCTTAAGAAGTTAATGATATTATTCAAGGGAACCATATGAACTATTAAGCATTGTAATTATTACTAGTCATGATCATATGTGATCACTGTATTGTATATAAATGGACTCATTAGAAGAGGAAACTATAACAAAGGCGATTACATAGAAGGAGAGAGATACACAGACCACTTGAATCAACACTACGTGGTAGCTAAAAGTAATAGCCTTTCTTAATTATCCACCTCCCAGGCTCTGGAAACAGAACTGACTCTCTCAATTATCTTGATCCTGTTATACAATACTCTAGAACCAAATTTCATTTCCGAGGCTCAGATTTCTTGATAGAAATTGGACATTTTCCTCCCCCAAGGAACATGGCATATTTCTGCAAATCCCTTATTCCCTCTCCTCTCTCCCAGTTTCTCCTTTCTCCATCAAGTTGAAGCTCATGTTCCAAATTTGGGGGCAAATAAGAACTACAGGGGAGTCCATACTCATTGCTCTACAGGGCATGTTAGGAGACTCCATCTTCCTCATAGAGAAATAAACACCAGCCTTTAACTCAAGAGAGAATTTTACTTCTTAAGAAGTAAGAGTAATCCACTTTAGACTTCTGCATTTTTTTTAAACAATTCTTGTTCCTTTAAATTTGAGTTTTCTTTTTCTTAGATTGTACAAAAACATGAAATCTTATGTCATCATATATCATGGTGTGACATCCTTGTTAAGACAAATTATCTGGAACTCAGAAATAAAGTAAAAGTTACCTGTAGCCCTTTTCAGGGCCACATTGGAGCACTAACAGGTCTGCCCAAAGGGCAATGTGCCATTGTCTGTTTGCTAATGACAGCTGATTAGGGCCCAAACTCTGGGAAGTTACGTGTTAATGCACAGATTTTTGTTTGGTAAACTTGCAAATGATTTCTTTCCATTAGAAAAAATACCCTCCAACATTCTAATTTTATTGCCATGTGGAATATTATTCCATTTTGTCTCTAACTCAGCAAAAGGATTTCATTTTGTCTTTCCTGGTGAACTGTTGTACCTGATCATCTCACGTGTTCCCTCATTAATGGGTTAAATAAGTCTATGACACATGTTCATCCTACATTTACAAAAAGGTCATGTTTTTTGAACTTTTCAAAAAGTATATTTTGATAGCATACAGGCCTGGTGCCCATTTGGTGAGGGTGCGGAAGACTGCAGGCCTTGCTGTAAGTCAGCTTACAAAGGCGACCCTTGGCTGGCATCTGGGAACTTGGATTTTGGGAGGGTTCCCATCACCCTAATAAGAGTGACTCATATTGTCTAAAACTGTTTGTACAAACAATATGGTTTATGATGAACATTTCATTTCCTTCTAGGAGTCTGGAGTTTGGGTCCATGCTAGGCCTGACCAGCCCCCCGTAACCACCGTGGGCATGGAGTCTCTAATGAGGTTCCCTCATCAGGTCCCTCAACATGGGGTTGCATGTTGCCACAAATTGTTGCTGGGGCAATGAACACATTGACTGCCATGTGAGTTGTATTTAACTTACTCTGGTTTTCAGCCTGGGGCCTCATGAAGCATATGTAACTCATATGTCTCTTCACCTTGGGAGTCATGTGAACTATTTTTCAAGTTGCATATAACTCATGCACAGAAAACCGTAAAAAAGAACAAATTTTTCATTAAATTCGAAAGGACTGTTTTGTTTTTGAAGTTTTCATTCTATTTTTGTAATAAAACACTGTGGCCCCATGGAAAAATTTTTTTTCTTCCTAGTGTGGCAGTCAATGTGTTAAACATGTCCTCTGTGACTTCCCTGGAAGGGGACCCTTGGAAGCTTGTGTCTGGTTTCCTCTGGACTTTGTCCCATACACCTTTTCCCTTTGCTGATTTTACTTTGTACGTTTCACTGTAATAAATCATCCCTGTGAGTACACCAGTGTGACTGTAAAGAGAGTATTGTGAGTACTCCCAGCAAATCACTGACTATGGGCGTGGTCTTGAGGGTCCCCTGACAAAGTCAGTTACAGGCATTTTTACATAAAGCTTCTAAACTGTTCTCTTAAAATAAATTGGCTAGATCCTGTTTGATATGAAGCAAAGCCCAGATTTCATAAAGGAGGACTAACCCTCCCAAGGTCACTTGAATGAAATCCCCACATTTCGTCTCTAAAACCCAAATATTTGAAGTCAACTCACTGGTGTCCTGATATGACCCATCAGGGCAGTGAGTAACACAGCTGTTGGTTTCTTCATTCAGGAAGTATCCGTATTTACAGGACAGGCACTGGTCGCCGTGGCTGCCGAAGCAGGCTTCACAGTTGGGGGCACACTTCCTGCATCGCTTCTTGTCAGCATGGTAGTGGCCAGGGGGGCAGCTGGAGACACAGATCCTGCATTGGGAACAAGAAGAAAGAAGGCAGCGTCACTAGCGACTCAGTCCTCAGCCTTCTCCTGGAGGTGCTAAGCAAACAGCTGAACTCAGCCTCAAACTCAAGTTTCAAGCCAGGATGCCAGCACTACATCCAGAGGGCCTAATTCTGTTTGTTAAAAAGCTTCCTCCTGCGTAGGCTGTTGAAGTAGCAATGCAGTGACCCAACATCACATCCACCAAGGAAGGCATCTCGCGTTGCAAACTAAGTCCTAGTTCGCATCTGGCTCTTTAAAAGGAATGATGGTTAAAAACTGAGTCTTAAGAGGAAGGCTGCAGTGGTGAATCACCACGAAAAAGATAAATATGTGAGGTAATGCATATGTTAAATAGATTGATTTAGTCATTTCAAAATGTGTGTGTGTGTATGTGTATATATATATATATATACGTATAAGCATCCAGTTGTGCAGCACAAATATATACAATTTTTACTTGTCAATTGACACAAATAAAGAAAAAGGAAGGTCTAGAGGGGCACGTGCTTAGCTGCTCCTTCCTCATCAACCCTCCAAATGTGGGAGAAGACATTTGCAGTTTCACAGCATGCATGTACATATTACATGTTGTAACTCAGTCTAATTTTCATCATTTTGAATTATACAGGGAGGCAGTGGACAAGCACCGTGACCTCTTTTCTGTGCTTAGGTCCTGGTGGGAGAACAAGAAGATGCAGGCTGCTTTAACACACTCCATGGCATTGGCCCTGTGGGGACACCTGGGACATGCTGCAGGGATCTCATGTGGCCTCTCTCTTACCTGGTATTATTTTTCAGCTTGTAGTAGTAGTGCAAACAGTCATTGCAGTGGTCTGGTCCCGGCCCGTCACAACCAACCTCACTGCACTCAGGGTCACAGGGACCTTTCCAAAAGAGATTAGAACAACAGTTAGAAAAAGTGATTATAGAGCAGGTCAGCTTTACCTTGAATTTAATATAAAATAAGACTTTTTTTCTTATGCAAAGAGAGTTTCTTTAAGATGGAGGAAATACTGGTCAATGTGGCTGTAAGTCCAGAGATGAACCCTTGACATTTTTGACTTTAGACTCTTAGGCAACCTCAAGTGACTGAGTATCAAGAATGTAAATCCTAGTCATGGCCTGGTCTTCAAAGCACATATGGCTGCCTTGTGGGAGATAACAAATATTTCAGCATTCAAATGAACTGTAGCAACTGGAAAAAACCAACTGCAATTAAGTATGCATAACAATAAACATGTTGGATTCATAGAAAAATGAAAAGTTGTTGACAAAAAAGAAAAAAACGTTATTATTCAATGTCTGGACCAAACTGCCTGTCTCATCCATGGTCATTAAAGCCATTGAATACCTCTGAAATACTGTGGCCAGCAAGAAATATCATTATGGCATCTGGCACAAGCTTATTAGTATCTAGTCTTGGATTACAATGCAGGTACTTCAGGCACAGATAATAGATTTAAAATTGCATCCTTCCAAGGGCCAATGGGCAACTCAACAAAAGAAAATGACATATAAATTAAAAAAATTTGAGCAAGCTTAAAGAATTCCAGACCTGGAATGAAGGTTCCGTCTCTCTTGCTACATATTCTTAGGTATAGAACTTGAAAGAATGCACAGTAAGAAAAAGAAAAAAGCCAGAAAGATGGAGTTATTTTATGATTTATGATTGATGCAAACTTGTCTAATGATATGTGCTCCTGATAGAAGTTTCTAATTCTCTTTGTCTTTGTTCTCTATATTTTGGGACATTTGGACTCATAATCTTCAAAATCTTTCCCACTGAAAACTCATATGACTTTAACTAGCCATAAATATATTGCATGAAATGTGCAAATAGTAAGTCAAGGATACCAGGAATATTTTGAATCCTACTTATTTTAATCAAAAGGATTTACTATTGAACTTTGGATTCCTCTAGTCATTATGTGACCATGTTTTATAATTACTGAATCACAGAAACATAAAATGTTAGAACTGGGGTGAACTGACTTAGAGAAAAATCTGAGATTTTTCAGATATCCTTACTTTACTGATGAAAAAACTGATTTTCCAAGTGTTACACTATGGTCATTAAATGCCACTGAATACATCTGGAATACCGTGGCCAGAAAGAAACATCAAATGGCATCTGGCACAAGCCTATTGGTATCCAGTCTTGGATTACAAAGCAGTACTTCAGGGACGGATATCCTATGGCCAGGAGAGTTGGGATACACATAGGTCCTGATACCTATTTACAGTTTCCTGCTTAGAGGTAGCAAATCACATGCTAGAGATCTTGATCTGAAAGGAAATACATTATTTCAAAATGCTGCAGACTTGAAATATACTTCTGATTAATTGCAAGAGTCATTTGACAATATTGTTTATTTCTATTTTCCCCAAAGCTTTAAATGGATCTCTAAATTAAATTCCAGATCTAGTACAACTTGGGACATTTTAGCTGTCTACCATTGTACACCAAGGGAGTGGTGTCTCTGCTGCATGAGGGTTGAAGTTCAGCCAGCTGTGGTCTCACAGTTCCTGGGGTTTGATGAAACAGTACGGGGATCTGGTTCTGATAATGCCATCTGTGCCTCTAATCAGGCTTACCTCTAAATGAAGGTGAAAATCACAGCTCCAAATAAGAGGAGTCATGGGTGGCCCTAAATTTTCACCAGATGATTTCTAGAATTAAAAAAAAAATCCCCAAACATTTATTCTTGATATTTGCCCAAAGGGCTCTGTATGGCAAAGTTAACATGCTATGCTGTTTTTTTTATAATCTTAAACTGTCCCAGATGCAGTTAAGCATTGTAGGTTGCAGGATAATAATGAAATAATTGTCTTTGTCCCCTCACAAGTGCCAATGTCAATGTTTTAGAGATGTAATCAGAAAAACCACAAAGATATATAACTGTTCAGAATCCTAATGTTACCAAAATTTCAGTTGGAAATATTACCAGAATTTGAATAAGGTAAAGAGTAATATTATGCTCCATTTATGTTTTTGGATACACTTTCTCCTATCAGAGGAGACAAAATGGTTAAATAGTAATGTTACAAGCTCAAAGCAAAACAAGACAAAATCTAACACAATCTAGCTCTGGTTAGTTCAACTGGTCTTAATTATCCAAGAATATTATTAACTCTAGGATACTACCTATTTAGGATAAAAGGAACTACATGCATATTTAAGATAGTCTGTTCAGGTGATTAATGAAGTACTTTTATCTTCAGTATCTAAAGAAAAATCTCAGAACTGCAGAAAAAAATATTTCTCATCTAAAGGTGCATTATAAACAGCTCTCCATTAGGAGAAGTTTTGTCCATTATGTGTTCTATATCATATCTCAAAAGGATTGAATACTCCTAGAAATGCTAGCCAATGCATCAAGACAGTAATCAGAACTATAATGAGAAGGATGAAAAAACAATTTGCAGGTGATATGTACCTAAAACATCCTGGAAAATCAACTCTAAAACATATAAATTAATGAGTTAAGCAAAGTGGACATATATATGCAACGACCAATAGATTTCCTACATACCAGCATATACTAGTTGGAAAGCATGGCATATTTTACATTGCAAGAGCAACAAGACCCAGAATACTTAGGTGTAACATTAACCAGGAGAAAACTATCTAAACTAAAAAGATTTCAGTAAAATAATGCATAGTCTATGTTTTAGATGGAAAGCTTGTATATTGTAAAAACAATTCTTCCCACGAGATTGCATATAAATTCAAATTAAATTCCAATGGGACTTTTAAAGGGAGACTCAAAAAATCATTCTAAAATTCATCTGGAAGAACAATAGGGCAATAATTGCTATGAAAATGGGAAGCAGATGTTCTACAGATATTAAAATGCATCATGAAATGAAAATAAGTAAAACAGTGTGGGTGGTATTGGTTTGAGAACTATTAGACGGATGAATCAGAAAAGGTGGTAACAGAAGAGACCGCGGCATAAGAACTTACTATATTATCATAAAGGAAGCATCCTGCGCTAATAAAAAAGAAAGGACAGTTACTCAGCCCATGATGTTAGCCTGTTTGGAAAATAACTAAAGACAGAGCTTCAAGTCACTCTATATATCATAAACCAAAATAAGTTCCAGATGAATTAATGGCCGAATGTAAAAAATAAGAGATTACCAAAAAACCATGTGACTATTTAGCTGATCTTAGAGGATAAAACTGCAAAAAATCACAAATGTTGTATTGGAAACTATAAACCCTACTCTCTTAATAGTTTTTTTCTGTCAAAACTATACAAAACAATACAAAAATTACACTTGGGAAGCAAGTGATAACTGAGAACGTTTTCAGCAAATATGAGACAATGTGAAAAACAATAACATACAAAGACTTCTCATAAATAGATGAGAATTACTGCCACCTTGAATAGAAAAATGGGTAAAAGACAGTTGTATTTAATTCAAAGAACTACAGAGGAAAAATGTTTAGATTTACTAGCAATCAATGATACAAAAACTTTAAAATGTACGTTTCCTTTTTTTTTTTTCACTTTTCTTTTTCCTTTCTGGTCAATGCTGGCAGGAATGAGTGCAATAAACACTCACACAGCTGGTCACAGTGTAGACTGGTACGTCTTGTCTGGATAGCAAGGTGACAAAATATTTCCAAGCCCTAAAACTGATTATCTCTTTTGATGTAGTAAATCTCAAAACAGAACTCTGTTCTACAGAAATAATTACAGATACAGACGAAGACCGATAAATATTGATGTTCACCCAAACGTTGTTTAGAATAGTGTAAGACTCGTAAGCAAACTATGCAGCTCAGATTATGGGTTAAATAAATTATAGTATGGATATTTAAATATATGAATATACCAATATACAGAAACACAAATATTTGAAGGGATTAAAAAATAAGATGGAAGAAAATATATCAGAACATGGGTAGCGTACTGTAATACCATTATGATATTATCTCACGTGTGGGGTTGATCCATGAGCTTCCTTTTCTTACCCCGTGTCCCACTGGAAGCCGGCTCACCTGCATAATCCTCCGTACCATAGTCGTCTGTGGGGTCTTCAACTCGGCTATAGCGGAAACGCTCTACTTTAGGAAACTCGTTGGTTGGTGAATACGGCTGCACAGAGGTGCCATAGAGGACCAAAGACCATTCTTTCAATTTACCTTGAGAAATAATAATGAAACCAGAGTATGACCACATATTCGTTCTTTAGCTTTGTGACTGAGAATATGTTGTCAGCAAACATATTTTAAGTCCTTCTCACTCAAGAAAAAGCAACAGAAGAACTGTGGGAAGCAGATCGGTATGAATCACTGTGTCAGACACTGGACTAGAAATGCACATTTTCTATCATTTGCAGAATTAACTATTTAATAATTCACATACCACATATTTACTGAGCACCTACTATAGGATAGGCCTTGATTTTAATCAGCATTTATAGGAAGACTGGGAAAAAAACACAACTTGAATTGCTGGATCAAGGGCTGAATTTCAAATTATGAATATTTAAGAGAAGCACAGAATCTTATAGAAGGCTTTGTTTTTCTAGGTATAAAAGTCTTATTTGACCATTTAAAAAATTTTTGGCATTATCTGACTTGTTAATAAATAGACAAAAACAACTCTTTGTTCCACCTAATTTCTGAATAGAGTCATTCAATATTAAGAATACATCCCTATTTATACTATCCTATGGACCTGCTCTGTCTAATATGATAGCCACTAGACACATTTGGCTATTTAAATTTAAATGAGGTAAATTAATTATAACTTAAACATTTAGGTCCTTAGTGACACAGTGAACATATTTCAAGTGCTCAGTAGCCATATGTGGCGATTGTGGTCACTATACTGGACAGCACAGATACAGAACATTTCCATCACTGCAGAATGTTCTACTGGACAATGCTGCCAAAGAGCATTTTCTGGTCAAGGATGCCTTGCGACCTCAGGCAAGTGTTTCGCCTCCTGTGAGTCTGGATCACTCACAAGGAACACTCTGCTTTAGTTTAGTTCTTATTTATTCACTTATTTCTTAGCTTCATAAAATTAAAGTGTTCGATGCAAAAAGTTGAACATTAAAAAAAAGGGAAATGTGCCTGCAGGCCATTAAGCTTGATAAGATTCACACATCAAAAGGAATCAACCATAAGTAGGGGTGATGACTGGCAGAAGGCAGGATCCCTCTCAGTTTCCCTCCCACCTGGGCTTAACACACAGAATCCACGCAAGGTCAGGGGCTAGGGTCTGGGACTAGCTCAGAGAGGGATGAACTTCATCTATTAGCATCTACAATCACCATCAAACCGATGCCTGACATTTCTAAGTGCTTAGTAAATGCTAAGCACAGGCCTAAATGCTTTGTAAGTTTTACTCCATTCAATGTTCACAACAACCCTAAGGTCGGTATTAGTATTCTCAGTATACAGATGAGCAAACATAGGCACAGAGGTTGGTAACTTACCCAAGGGCAGTAAGAGGACAGACTGATATTAAAACTCACTCTGAATCCAAATCTTGTGTTCTTAAACCTTATACAGTACTGTCTCCTGTTCATTTCTAGTTTAGTAGCCTGACATTTAAAATTTAACTTATTCTGTGATACATTTATTTTTGCTGACATCTGTATTGGGCCAGCACAATTGGTTCATATATGGTTTGCCCTCTGCCAGCTTTTCTTTGGACTCATTTGTTAATGACCGTGCTTTTTACAGTCAGGGTGTTATTCAGGCTCAGAATTCTAAGTGGCATGCATTAAGTAGTGGCAAGAAGTAAATGACTGCTGGAAATTGATGACCTATCTGGTCGCCCCTAGGTAGCAATGCAAAAGAGAACCCATTTTCCTTATGGCATCTCTCAAGTATACAAATGGAGCATTAATACAAGGACACTGGAGGTCACCCCACCTATCAGTCACCTTAAAACCTGGTTCATTTTACATAAGATCATTTTGGATCTAAAAATTTACCCTCGTAAGTGCTTTGGAGATGCTGTCTCAAAACTGATTATTTCCCCTTTTTGCCATTTCTACAGTACATTATAAGCCCACTGGTGATATCCTTGCTGGGCAATTCGTCTCTTTATATTTCACTTATTATGTAATTTTATTTCCTTAGAACCTCTGCCACAATTCACATCAAATACTCTCATATTTGGGCCACTATTTTTTTCTCCTCTGCCATTTTTTCTATTTGTTAAATTCCACAGAAGACTCTGTAACTGATACTGAAACACGCTGTTAAGAAATAGCTGTGCAAATACAGAATGAAAAAAATCCATCCTGCTTGTTAACACAAATGCAATCTGCATATATAGGTTTGATGTGCAAAAACCTAAAAACAGTAACATCCCCCCAAACATTCTTAATAATAAACAAATGGGAAGAAACAATAAGCAAATCTAAACTCAGTGTGGAGCCAGGAACTTTTATATTTGGGGATGATTCTACCATTTAGTTGGCTAGAAAAATCCTACATATTCAACTGAATTTCTACTAGCCTTCTAAAGAAATCCCGTATTAATCAAAGAGGGAAAAACCTATCACAGGACTGCATGCCATAGAAACAATGATAGAAACACAAGGACACACATACATACACACACAAACACACCTATAAACAGGAAACCGAAAGTCCCTTACCAAAGGTGTGACTAATGCTGAAATGAGAGGTTGGTTGAAGAAAAGATACACAGAGATGATATGTTTCTTAAAGCCTCCTGGCTCCAGGCCAGTAGTAGCATTAAGGTATGTCTCTTCTGGCATCTCTAACATGATTGGCAGTAACTGAGGTTAAATGTAAACATTTGAATAGTACAAGGAGAAGCCAATGTTATGAAATAGATAACTCTGGATTATCTGAGCTACTGCAGAGAGCTTTTAACCCAGAAAATCATAGTAAGCTCTGTAGAGACTCTGAACTCCTTGAGGGCAAAGGGATTTATACTCATAGCCCCAACCCTTGTATGCAATGCCTGGGTAACAAGTAGCATGCCCCAAGGAGCAGCCTGCTCTTGTTGCAGGGAGTAGAATTGCTGGTGCCTGGTGATGAATTGCTGGTGCCTGGTGTTAACAAAGAGTAGAGTCACTTTTAGTTAGTTTTGTAACTGCTTAAATTCTTAACAGATAATCTAACCTTTACATCTGCAAGCTGTGCCCCTTGGTATGCAAATGCCACACTTTGACAGTGTTTATTTCTCTGGGGTCTCTTGAAATACAAGAGCCCTGCAGTGGGACCCACTGATGGGTCAACTGGGAGCTGGGCTGTGGTCAGAGCAGCACGACATCATCACCATGCTGTCATTGCCCCTATGTGCCATGACCCCATGTGCCTTCGTGGCAGGGACAATAAGCATGCCCTGAAAAGAGGAGGCAAGGAGAGAGGAAGGTCTTAGGAACTAAGTAGATTATGAAGAAGTGAAAGTGTCTAGAAACCTGGTCTATAATCTGAATGTCTTCTGTATCAATCCTGCCTTGTTGACAAACATTTGCTTTCTGCATAAAACGTTGGCAACCATTATATTCAAGCTGTATGCTGGAGGTGAGGTGGGCACAGACACTCTTTGACAACACATTAACCCTGATTCATTGTGACCAGGCCACCATTTGGAGAGTGCTGTCTCAAAACTCATCATTTCCCTTTGTGCCAGGGAGATTTTGACCTCCCTGATTGTGGGACTACCGTGAGAACACAGA
>RJWJ010007532.1:0-57146 GCA_004363605.1 Indri indri | reverse complement strand
TCTATAGGATCAAATTTATATAAAATTCAAAAACAGGCAAATTAAACTATGTTTTAAATAGAATAGTGGTTATCTTTGGGTGATGACAGGTAGGCATGGGGAGATTTCTGTGGTGATTGCTAATAATATTCTATGTCTTGGTCTAGCAGTTGGTTACATAGATATAGTACCTTTGGGAAATTGTTTGCATTTTTCTGAGTGTATATTATTCTTCAATAAAAAGTTTACTTTCCAAAAAATAAAGCAACAGGGCAATTTATTTCTATGGTCTTAGGCAAGTCACTTCTCTGTAGACCTCAAAGGTTCTATCATGTGTAAGATAAAGCAGTTGAACAAGATGGTCTTCAGATTTCTACTGCAAAATGCTCCGATTATACAAAAGATCACTAGTCTCACAAGAACAAAATGGATCAATAAATCTGTACTGACATGAAGCCCATTTTAGCAATCAAATCTCGCCCTTTACCCTCACGTCCTTATTTTCACTTAAATGATAAAGCACAAGTTTTTTGGCAGCAGCCAGTCTCATAGAATCCTCCCTCCCCATAGATAGATTAAATAGATAAAGATGATAGACAGATAGAAAGATAGAAAATAGATACATGGATAAACACATAAACACATAGAAAGAGATATTCTTATAAAACCAAACAAAAAGGAGGGATGGAGAACAAGGCAAAGATGTATTGCTTTTTCTTAAATTTCTTATTTTCTTTCTCACCCTCAAGAACCTGCCTTTCAAGATTCTTTCAGTTCCTCATTCAAAAGGAAATAGTTCATCTTTGAGTTATTTTACCCCAGGAGAGTGCATTGTTCTGAAATCTGGCAGGAATGGACTCCTAAGAAATGTTAAAAAAAAAAAAAAAAAATTAAATCTACCCTAAAATATCTCCCCTGCTCACCTACCAAAGTGCCAGATGTTTCCACCATTAGAGCATCTTCTGAGACTGAAGGAATTAGATCAGTCAGCCCTTCACCTTGCAGAGAATTGGCCTCTGAAGATGTGAGACATAGGACACAAGGTTTATCCACGTGGCAAAGGATGAGAGAGATCAGGAGCCTGGTGCATCTCTAGAAGAGGGTATGCTGACATATGGGACCAAAGTCATATTTCCCGATCAGCTGAAGACCAAAAAAGAAAAGAGCGCTGTAAGGAAATGGAGCCCAGGCATTCTACACTGCTCATTTCCCACCTAACACCATCTTATTTCTGATTCTTCTCGTGTTTCTACAAGAAAAAGTCTTGTGAATTTTACCAGGCAATAAGAAAATAAAAGTCCACCAATGTCCTCCTTTTCCTGAACAATCATAAGTCCATGGGAAACTGTTCACTTTCTAAAACTACTAGTTATATAGGGAACACTACAGAAAGACTGCTGAAAATTTCCTTTCATTCACTGTTGAAACCAGAGCATAGAGCTCTCTGTTCATAGAGCTTCATAAGGACATACTGGAGATTGATTGGGGAATGAGTAAATGTCACGAATTCATGGCCAAAATAATGGCCGGATAGAACCTAAATCCCTCAAGTATGAAATATTACAACTTTCAAATTCCCTAGTAGTGTATCTCTTAAAAGAATGAAATAAAGTACAAATCAAGAATTGTTCTTTGGAGGAATATTCCTAGATCATATTGTCAAGAAACAGATAATATGTCATTTCTCCTTAGCTCTCAGGAAGCGTGGAAGTGTCTGGAGAATATGCAATGAGCAAGTTACCTGCTGCTGTCTTGTACAAATTTTAAACAGAGACCAAAAGCAGCTTGGTTGGTTTTCCTTAACAAGGCACAAGCATCTCTAGAGAGCACAACCTCACCAGGCAAAAAAAAACCTGTCTCTCTAAATGTCTCTGTTTTATGCACTCCCAGCTGGAACTGGGGTTTTGCTCTCTTTTAGAGGCAAAGGGCTCTGCTACCACATCTGAGGAAAGGATGGAGCTGAACTACATTTTGAATGTATATGTTTATATGTCAATCTGTTTTCTCGGTTTGTAAAAAATAGAAGCAATTGTGCAAATATTATTTAACTCATAAAAAGTGCTACTGACCTAAGCCCAGTCCAGAAAGATCCTATTATAGAACAGGTTTCTCTACTCCCAGAAAGTGGGAAGAAGTAGGTAGAAGAAACAAGAACACGAATAAGAAAGTATAAGAGGGAAACTGTGAAGTATTGCTGCAGCTAGAATCATTCCAGAAAGAATTCAGAGCTGCATAGATGCTGAGATTCACCAAGTTTGTTGCCATCCTTTGAGGACTACTCTGCCTGAGATTTCTAGTCTTCCACCCCAAATCTGTTTTTCTGTACTAATGGAAGTTTTATCTGTATGCATGGCTGCCAAGTTAAAGGCTACGTTTCCCAACCTTCCTTAAAGTTAGATGTGGCTACGTGAACAGTTGCTAGCCAATGAAGGATCTAAGCAGAAGTCACTTGTGCAACTCTCTGGTCACCCCCAAAAAACAAGGCACATGCAATTCTATGATTCTTTCTTTCTCCCCACATGCTGGAATTCCAGACATAGTAATGGGAATGAAAGCACCCATCATAGGCCCAGAGAAAGTCATATGCTAAGAATAAAGAGCAACAACAGCACAGAAGATGCTGACTCCATGCAGTGAACCTACTGTATAAGCCCCAGACCAGGGGTGGGGAACCTGCAGCCTTAGGGCTACAGGTGGCCTTCTAGGTCCTTAAGTGTGGCCCACTGACAGAATCCAAATTTTACAGAACAAATCCTTTTATTTTTATTAATACATTTTTTTCATCTTTTTATTTTTATTTTATTTTTAAATTGAATGCATTTAAAATACCAAAAAAATAAAATAAATTTCAACAAAATAATCCTCCCAGATTGACCAGCACTATTAGCCATAAGGGCTAAATTGATGCCTGCTACACTCGTGATTTAGTTCTAACTTCTACTGCTTGACTGGTACCACTACCACATGAGGCTACTTGACAAGAGTTTACGGAGGTCGTGTACACCAGTCTGTTATCAGCTTTTGACAACAGTGCACTGTGTTTCTGTTTGAAGTGGAATATGTGAATAGTTGCACAGCTTGACAGTATTTTTTAATTCTGTCTGCTTAACAGCCCATCATGTCAAAGACCACGAGAATGCTGAAGGAAGAAAACAGATTTTTTAATGAGGATTGGGAATTGCAATATCATCTTGTTTCTGCTAAAGATAAGATGATTTGCCTGCTTTGTGATACTGCAATATCAACATTAAAGAAATTCAATGCTCATCAGCATTAGAACACTCATAAGGACCACAACTATTTTAAATTAGAGGGAGAGGAACAAAAGTGATATTGCAGAAATTAAAAGATGAAAAGCAAAAGCAAAAACAATTCTTTCAAGCACCAATAAGACCTGGAAATAATGCCACTGACACAACTTGTAAACTAGCTTATATACTCGGAAGAAAAGGGAAGCCATTCAGTAAAGTAGAAATTGTGACAGAATGCATCGTTGAAGTTGTAGGATGCTTAGACCCTGATAACGTTTCAAAGTACAAACAACTGCCTCTTTCAAGGGCAACTGTAACTGATTGGCAACATGAATTAGTCTCTAACTTAACAGAACAACTTTATGAAATACTTCAAAAAGACAATATGCATTATTTAATCACTTTGGATGAATCAACTGATGCTACTGACTTGGCACAGGTTTTATACTTCATTCAGGTCTTAACAGATTTTCTTTCCTACAAATAGTTACTGGCTTTGGGTACTCTTGTGAACAGAACACGAGGAATAGATATCTTCAACAACTTTCAAGATAAATGTCGTGAAGTTGGACTGAATTTGGTAAATTTAGTGAGTTTATGTACAGACAGTGCACCTTCCATGACAGGAAAACACGAAGGGTTTATTCCAAGTATTAACACATCCAGATGCTCTCATTTCTTTTCTTGTATCTTGCATCAGCAAAATCTCTGTGCTAAAGCTACTATTTTAAGTGACACTTTGCAACAAGTCATAAGTATTGTTAACTATATTCATGCAAATGCAACAGGGAATCATCAGTTTTGTAACATGCTAAAGTTGAAAAATGAGGTGTTCGTGTGACTTTGATGTAACATTCTAAAGTGCATTGGCTATCACAGGGACAGGTGTTAGCCAAAATTTTGTCTCTGTGAGAACAGATAGTTAAATTTTATGAAGAACAGAATCAACAATGTAAATTATTGAAAGAATCTTTCTAAAAGAATGCAGCATTTCTGTGTGATATCTTCTCAAATCAAAATGATTTGAATATTTCTTTGCAAGGTAAAACTATGTCTATATATGATATGTGGCAAAAAAAAATCCAGGCATTTCAAAAAAAGCTATCTTTTTTCAAATCATTTCTTCTTAAAAAGGAAATTTCAGATGAACATTTTTCCCAGTTAGCAAAGGTCATGGATGAGCAAGATGATATATGCCAATCAGCTGTTATAGACCTATTAATTGGAGAATACAATGAAAGCTTCACTGACTTTGAGAATCATGACATCACACCCAAATTGACATTTCAGCCTCACCTGGTTGATACCACCAAGTCCCCTAAAGAACTACAGATGTAATTGATGGAGCTCTCAGGAGATGACATTTTAAAGTCATTGTTTGATGCTGAGAGATCCAATTGAAACATGGAAGAATACAGTAGAATACCCATACCTTCAGCAACATGCCCAAAAAATGCTTTCTTAATTTTCAACCACTTATTGCTATGAATCTACATTCTCCTACCTAACCCAGATCAAGATGCTCTTCATGTCACAAATGACTGATACCCATCTAGAGAATCAACTGAAACTGTGGACCTCCATGCTACAACCAAATATGCAAATTTTTTTTCTACTTTAAAAAAACGTTTATTGATACATAGTCATTGTACATATTTTGACTACTTTAACCATTAATAAGGCTATTTATCAAATCAAAGAGACTATCATAATCTTTTTTTTATTTCAGGATATTATGGGGGTACAGATGTTTAGGTTATGTATGTTGCCCTTGCCGTCCCCCACCCCAAGTCCGAGCTTCAAGCGCGTCCATCCCCCGGGAGGTGTGAATCGCACTCATCGTTTGTGCATACACCCGTCCCCTCCTCCCCCCTCCCCCTCCCCCTTCCCAGCATCCAATAAATGTTATTCTTATATGTGCACTTTAGTGTTGGTCAGTTAATACCAATTTGATGGTGAGTACATGTGGTGCTTGTTTTACCATTCTTGGGATATTTCACTTAGTAGAATGTGTTCCAGCTCTATCCAGGAGTATACAAGAGGTGCTATATCACCATTGTTTCTTAAAGCTGAATAGTACACCATGGTATACATATACCACATTTTATTAATCCACTCATGTATTGATGGCCATTTGGGTTGTTTCCACATCTTTGCAATTGTGAATTGTGCTGCTATAAACATTCAGGTGCAGATGTCTTTTTCATAGAGCGACTTTTGTTCTTTCAGGTAGATGCCCAGTAATGGGATTGCTGGATCAAATGGTAGCTCTACTTGTATCTCTTTAAGGTATCTCCATATTGCTTTCCACAGAGGTTGCACTAGTTTGCAGTCCCACCAGCAGTATATGAGTGTTCCTATCTCTCCAACTAGAACTATAGGTCCCTAGAAATCAAGTTACTTCACAAACTAGTTCAAATGTATTTGAATCTCCCATACTGGCATTGTAATGTCTGATGAAAGAAAAAACAAGGCATTGCTGAAGCGGTGAGAGCCAGGGAAGCTGCCAGTGACAGCTCTGTAGCCTTTATCTCTTGCCAGGAAACTTGAGGGGTGAGCCAGAGCAAGGTCACCTAAATATATTGCAACTGCCAAGACCTGATGACTGAATAAATAAGTTCTTGTGGAATGGAAATTAGGGGGCTAGACCTAAAATAAATTTAACAGACTGCCTCCTCTTTATGTTCTCCTTTTAATCAGTTGGTTTCATGAGACTTTGCTTTGCAGAGGAGGAGATGTGACTCATGAGTATGCTTGCCAGAGACAGATGCTGGTGGGTTTGTTGTTTTTTTTGTGTGTGTGTTTTTTTTTTTTTTAATTCTATCAGACAGGATCTGCAAAAAATTTGGATGAGGAGAAAGGCCAATGGTAAACATGGTTGGAATCAAGGCAGATTTTCTGGGGAAGTTGTATAGGATTTCTATGGATTCACAGTTTCTAAAACTCTTTTTAAAGACATAAAAATAAAAGATGAATCTGAGTTTTACAAATAAAGAAACTTAGAGACCATCATCTAGATTAACTCTGTTTTCCTAAACAAACATTTAACATAGTATATAACATAATTAGCAATCAAATATACTTTTTGTTGTTGTTGAATAAATGATCACCTGACGAGAAAATAGGAGAGAAGAATGATTTGTCCAAGATCGCATAGGAAAAATTCAGGACAGTTGTGGGTAGAACGAAGATGTCTCAACCCCAGATCTAATACATTTTCTATGCTGCCTTCTCTCATTGTGTCACAGAGCCTCTTTAGTTTTCTAAATGATCCCCAAAACCATGCACACACCTTCCTTGTCCTAGTGTGTGTATCAGTTAGGATAATTTTAGCTGTAGGTGACAAAAAAGTAGCTACAATCAGAAGAAGCTGGTTTTATTGTTTACAAAAATCAAGAAGCAAATTGTCTCAGGGTTGATTTTGGTGACTCACCACCACTGTCAAGGATCTAAGAACTTTACATCTTTTCACTTGCCCATGTTCATGTGTTGCTTTTATCTTTGGGCCTATTTCCTCATAGTTGCTAAATGGTTGTAGCACGTTTTTTTTCTTCTCTGAAAGCACACAAGTAGAAAAGAATAGACAAGGATAAAAATGTCTTCCTTCTCACACCACTCTCTCTATTAATAAAAAGCAATTATCTTTCCCAGACACTTCAGTATATTTCCCCTTATGTCTCATTGGCCAGAACTGGGTCACATGTTCATCTCTGGACCAATCACTGGCAAAAAGGAATGAGATTGTAATAACTGCCTTAAGCCATTTACGATTCACCTAATGAGCTGGGCACATTCTATCCCAAACAAATGTATTGACATGGAAGAAGAGGAAATGGCTATTTGAAGACATCTCTAAGATCCTGCCACATACACAGATTGCTTTGGTAAGACTAAGATAAGCCTACTGGTATTGTATCTCAGAAATGCCAGACATAGGAGTATGAATTCAATTCAGCAAACGTTTGTGAAGCACTTTCTATGTGCCAGTCTCTACAGACCTTGAAACTAAAATAACAAAAGGACTGACACTTTTTTTACCCTCAGGGAGCTCACTATACAATGGTAGATGAAGACCAAAAAATAGGTTACTACAATCCATTATGATGTGTGTTCTTATGAGAAAAGTGCCTAGAACTATGGGAAAATAAAGACAATATACCTAGCCCAGATGTGGATGGTCAAGGAAGGCTTCTAAGAGCAGGCGTAATCAGCAGAATAAGGAGAAGCCAGTATGGAAATGCAATAGGACAAGCAGAGTGTGTTCCAGATAGAAGGTTTTGCATTAGTGCAAGAGACAAGTGAGAATGTAATGGGCCTGAAGGCTGAAAGAGAAAAAATCAGTATGACTACAGCACCTAAGGCAGGGAAATCGACAGAGAATAAAAAGGTAAGAGCTTATATACGAAGTAGTTTTGGGAGAGAAGTAGCTGATTTCAAGTTTTGGCCAGTTTGATGAAGGATCTGCCAGGACAGCTGTAGGTGGAGTCACAGGTGTGAACACAACTGAAAGGCAGCAGCGCAAAGGCAACCCCCTCTGAGGAAACGGATCAAGACATTGCTACTTGGCGACTTGCAATTCCCTTTGCCGATTCTCCATCTATTGAGGCTATTACAGCCCAGGATGAAAATAATGTACCAGTTCAGAGTGTCAACAGCTCCCCAGCAGAAGGGCTAGCGTGGGTAATGAGTGTGCTTTGACAGCCCAAGGTCAGATATTTAACAATATTCCAGAGTTAAGTATGATACACTGAGTACTGTTTTAGCTCCTTACTTGAAAGGCTCACAGCTGCTAATATTTACAGAAATAGGAAGCAATTACAGTTTGCTGCCACAGGAGGAACTTAAATAATTTAAGACTCATAATGCCTCTGATTCTTTTCAAGCCATCTTTTCTCCAGAACCAGCTGCTTCTAGCTCTCAGAGAGCCCCCTCTTCGGAAGGCAGAGTCAACCTGATGTGAAGCTCTGCTTTTGCTAGCCCAAAAACTCAAGCACACAGCTTTTTGGCATCCACTAACTTCTCCCACACTTGTATTTCATCTCTGGAAAAGGCCCCTTTTCTCACCAGCGATGAAACTCCGAAGCCATCTGCCTGGGCTAATCTGGGCAAACTGGCATGAACAGAGAGAACCATAATGTGATTTCACAAATTAAACTAATTTATTTCAGTAGCCATTTTTATGACACGGATAGGGTAGGACAAGAATAGAGAAGAAGAAAGGGAAATGGTGGCGGCAGGGGAGGGGGGCCGGAGGGGATTGAATATGTTGAATGCTAAACAGAGGAAAGTCAAATTCTAAGTGTCCAATCAAAGTTTCCATGTGAACCACCAGAAGAGCCTCTTCTTAGGATTCAGTCGTGGATTCAGCTTTTCTTATAGTGGTGAACAAGCTGATGAGCGGGGTCAAAAAATAATGTAGGCAATTGTAAATTTTTCGAACTAAGATTTAGATTGATGAGTTTCTAGTATCAGCCTATAACAGGATCTTTGCAAGAGTGAGAGAATGTAGGGGTATCTGTTTCCATTATAAAGTTTAAAAATATAACTATACGACTAAGACCCTGATTAGATGTTCTTGGATCTTTGACTTCTACAATCTTTCATTTATCCTCATAGCTTGAAAAACAAGTTTTCCGGCACCCAGTAAATTACCTTTCCAAGTCCCAGATCTACACTTTTGTGGCTCTAAACTCTAGGGAGTCATTCCATACCTGTGAGTCTCAGTTTCTACGTCTACGAAATGGAGATGACCTTATAAACACGTTTTAATGAGAATTAAATTACTTTAAATGAAATAACTTAGAAAAAAAACCTAATAATGTCTAGGCTATAGAAAGAATCCAATAATGGCTAGCTCCTTCACTTCTCTCCCAATATCTGCTCCTCCGTTATTTTCATCCACATAAAGCATGTACTTTTCCAATGCCTATTGCATTTGGGAGCAATGCTAATGCATTTATTTTCTTTGTACCTTAGAAATATACCAAAACATTTATATTTTTATATCAGAAAGTGCCCTGTTAAGGGATGAATTGTGTCCCCCAAAATTCATATGTTGAATTCCTAAGTCTTCCAAACCTTAGAACTTGACCTTATTGGGAAATAGAGTCATTGCACATGTAATTACTAAAAAATGAGGTCATAGTGGAGTAGGGTGGGCTCCCAAGTCAATATGACCAGTGTCCTTGTAAGAAGGGGAAACTGAGACACAGACATGCGCACAGGGAGAACACCATGCGAAGATGAAGGCAGAGATCAGGGTGATGCAGCAGAAGCCACCAAAAAATATTCCATCAAACACATCACCAGAAGCCTAGAAGGGAAGCATGGATCAGATTCTCCCTCACAGCCCACAGAAGAAACGAATCTCACAGACACCTCAATCTCAGACTTTGAGCCTCCAGAACTATGAGACAATAGATATCTGCTGTTTAAGCCATCCAGTTTTCAGTACTTTGTTACGGCAGCCCTAGCAAACCAATACAGGACACTGCTGAAAGTCATTCTCTAGTCAGGGTACACATTAACCACTTTCACCATTATGACCTGTTTTTATAGGTGACTTCAAGGCTTTTGAGTGTACATTAAATTGTATCCTATGCAAAACCCATGGCTGATATGGACAAGTCTGGCTGGGTGAGAACACAGAGGTCCTTAGTCATTGCTTCCTCAGTCTCAAAGCACCTTCAATGAGAGGTCTCATGAGCTCTATTTATTCACCTGGGTTTCTTTCCCACTAGACCCGATATTCCTTGAAGGCAGACACCGTGCCTCATTGAGCTTCCTATCCTGACATAAAGGTGGGGAAGGGGTATAGCATTTGTTGAACACCTACTTTTTGCCAAGTACTGTGCTAAGCGCTTTGAATTTAGCTCCACAAACTGACCTTAGTGACTGTCATGTCCCAGGAAGGCCTCCATGTCCTCATTTTATAAAAGAGGAAATTAGGCTCAGAAAATTATGATGGAAAGTGGTGAAATCTTTTCTTTCATTTCTTAGTATATTTTTCAATATGACTTCAGGAAATATAAAATAGGAATCCAAAGCAGAAGCTCCTTTGGAGCTTGGACTCAGAGAAGACAAGAAAGAATAAGAGGTGAAAGACGTCCTCTCCCCCAAAATTTCCCGTAAATAAACCATAAACTGTAAGAAAACCACGATGAGTGATGACACATTTCTCACCCTGAGCAAGTGTAGACAAAATCTAGAATAAAATGTTTCTCAGAAACAAAAGTCTGACCCAGAAAAACTCATTCCCCTTCTAAATTATTTAAAATGTATTAATCGTATCTGTGAACTGAAGTGCTAAGTTAAGATCATTACCAATCTTTTGCTCTTCAACACAGAAGAGTGCAGCAAATAAATATTTCAAAGCCAAAACAACTGGATCAAATTCATACATGTCTGTGGATATAATCCAGATATATAGATGATAGATAGATAGATTAAATCCATATATAAAGGTAGATATTATAGAAAAATATTAAATCCCTTCAAAAATATGAATACTTTCAAAATAATGGTATTTAAAAAACAGCATTTTTCTCTATCTATGAAAAGTTTCTGGCATAGATTTCTTTCAATGTACTAATTTCTTTTTAAGTTTTGATATCTTGCATATCAAGACACCACCCACCACAACACATACATTTGCTAATAGAAATACTTGGCAATCTTGAATGCCACAGCTGCTTGCACCCCCATCCCCTACTGGTTTCCCCAGTTCTTCCCCTGGTTCTTCATCACAACCAACCCTTCAGAATGACCTAGGACCCATCTGGACAATCTGAGTGTCTGATCAACCTTGATGAATGCTCACTGAGTTTGACCATTTCACTGCTTAGTAATTGATTTTCTTCCCTTCTCAGCTCCCTTTTTAGTGTATTATTCCATGAAGAGGGGACTCAGAACCAATTTTACAGGATCCTGAAGAGACGCTAAAAATCTCCCCCATATCAGGCCCTTGAACCAAAGCAAATATGTCAGTTCTGACCTGCAGGTTTCCAAATCCACTCCAAGCAACCCAAGGAAATCTCCACAGTGAACATTCATGGAAAATTGTTGCTAAATCAGCACCCAACTGGATGTTTAATGATTAATTACATCCCCTTTAGAAAATATTCAATCACAACATCACCTGGCAGTTATGCCTTGTTTCAGTACACCTCTCAGAAGGGATGTTGAGGCATAACCGATTTTAGACTCTATCTCCTATAAATGAAAACACATCGAAGCAGTAAAATTCAATATTTACACTGAATTCTTTTTCAAAGCAACCATGAGCCCCCTGAGGACAGGCACCATGTATTTTTTATTCCAAACACCCATCATGATATTTGGCATACTGTTTGTTTCCAGTAGATGTTGGGAAGGACTGACTGACAGAGAAGGCACTAAAATACAAGCACTGAAGACTGTGGCTAACATCAAAAGTGGCAAAAGCTATCTGCAAATTGCATCTACTTTTATATCAGGTCGAAAAACTAGTGGGAGTGTTTTTAATGTTTGCCTTGATTACAGACTCTAAGAATATGCAAGTAGTGATTTACCAAGCCTGATTCCTTAATGTCAAAATATAAGAAACTCAAGTCATTCCCACAAAACACAAGCACAGTTTAATTTAAAATGACAACTAGGAAACTTAAGATTTAACCATGTCAACAGAACAATTAACTTCTTTATTTGAAACATACAACATATTTGATGTATTTGCTAATCATTTTACCCTGTCACACATGAGAAGCTTTTGAGTTATACCAGTGCATAAATAATGCTTGTGCTTTTAAACTTTTCTAAATATAAGGAATCACATACTAACTAATACAGGGAGGAATAACACAGAAAGTCCTCGTAACCCAAAAGTTATCACTGCTAACTTTTTGATGTTTTTCTTCCACATTGTTTCCATCTGATAGCACGTATAATTTAGTTCAAAAATGGAATCCTATACATCCTGTTTTGTAGCTTTCTTTTTCTCATTTCCTGTGTCTTTTTCTAACTCTCATGTTTTTTTTTTTAAATCAGACGAAAACATTACGTGATTAGCTAGCAAACTTATATTGACAACCATTTACTGCTTATTTTTCTGAAGTAAGGAACAATTTCATGATTTTATACATTTCAACACCGCAGTCAAGCTGAGGTAAGGTAAGTAGAGATGGATCACTGTGCAGAAATATATCAAAACCCCCAACTGGGGTCGTTATACCAGAGCTCAAGAGATTATCAACAAAAAGTTGGTATTTCTAATACAGGCTGACCCTGGGTGACTCTGACCCAAACCTTTTGCTTACAAGATAAGGAAGAGTCTCTATTATCATGTCAGCTCACCAGTTGGAATGTTGACTATCTGACATTGGGGTGAGGGTGGGGGAGGAAGGAAAGAAACAACTACACATTCAGACACTGTAGTATTTCACCAGTAAGTTTCCAGACATACTGTGGTACACAAGCCCGTCAATTATATAAACTCCCAGAAAGTTCAAATAAAACAATAAACAAAGAAAAGGTCATCATATAACAGCAAAGCAAGTCAGGGAAAACAGCTGCCAGTGTCAGGCAATGCTTGAGCCAATCTAAGGGGGAAAATATCAGGAGAGATTAAGACTGCGGATGGCTTTAAATCTTCAGATGGTACATTCAGTCTGAGAGCTGCCATGCCAAGAAAGACAGCTGTCAAAATCAGTAACCCAGTGGCCCTTTCAACCACAGTTCTTCCCCAAAATAGTTGGTCAACACCCATTTTGTGGTCTTGGAAGCCTGGGGTTTGGGTTACAGTCTGCAAAACGTTAGAATGGGTTCTGGAAAAAAAAAGAAAGAAAGAAAGAAATCCTCCATGAGGTGCTCCTTTGGGAGAAGGCAGTTCGATCTGAAGCTCAGGTCCAGAATGGATGAATATATCAGGTGACATAAAGAGTGATCAAGGTTCTGTCAGCTCTGTCTGCAACCTGGATAAGTGAGCATGATATTTGCAGATTTCAGTTTCAAGGATGGACCTTACCTCTTTGTTAGAACTGTTCTGAGTAGAAAGAAAGCACAGTGATTAAAAGTTAAGGTTATCAAATTGCTGCTTATTAACATTTTTCAAGGGCTTTAACTCATATCTCTGAAAATTAGAATATTTCCTAATTACCTGTGCATACCTCAATGATGAAAACTGATGGGATCATTTTATTCCCTACTCGAAATCCTCCAATAACACCAAATACAAACTCGTTATCATGTCCAAACGGGTCCTTTCCGATCTGAACACAGGACTCTCCTTCTCAACAATGTTCAATGTACAAGGCACAGTTCAGCCAGATGTTGCAATTTACAAATCCCCAATTTATGCCACATGGTTTCTCATCTCCCTGTCTTTGCACATGCTGGTCACTTGGCCAGGCAAACCTTTCTGCAGTCCTCAACCCTCCCTTCATTCCAACCCCATAATCTTCTAGGCAACCCGTAGTCGCTACTACTTCAGTAAAACAGAGCTACAAAATGGGGCTGACTTTGAAACCAGCTACTTGGATTCACATCCTGCTTCCACCATCAAGTAGTTGCTTAACTTCTCTGTGCCTGTGTTTTCTCATCACTGAGATGTGAAAAGGAATAATACCTAGAGATGCCGAGAATTTTAAACAAGATAAGACACTAATCAGGTAGCTTTGGGAACATTCTAAGTGTTTATAAACTAATAGCTATTATCACTATCATCATCATTATCATCACTGTCTCTTAAGACTCCAATTAAAGCTCCTTTTTTTTCTTTTCTAAGATCCCTTTTCCAAACACAACTTCCTCCCTCACACATTGATTACTTACTCTTTCATCCCACCCCCGAAACTTGGACATACTTCTAATGTGGCTATCATACTGAATCATAAGTATTTTTTGCATTTCTTTTGTCTATCCACAAGCTTCTAAAGAACAGGAACCATATCTCATTCATCTTTGTATTCTCAGTGGCTACCAGTGCCTGACACACAGGAGATACAAAAATAAATATTAGCTGAATGAATCAATAATTGAAGGAGTTCTTAAAAGCCAAGTGAAAACCAAATACCAATCAATCAAATCATATTTGACTGCACTAAGGAAATTTGCTATTCAGAGAAACCATAAGAAAAATTCAAGAACTGGGTGAAATAATGGAAAGCACGTAGATTTGGAAGTCAGAAAGACCTAAATTAGAATCCCAGCTCTTCCTCTTTCAAGCTCTATGACCTAGACCAAGTTATTTAACCTCTGAGAGCTTCTGCCTTCTTAAGTATGGCTATAACATCTACTTCATAAGGTAAACAATAAATGAGAAGACATAACAAAGTACCTAGGCCTACAAGAAAGTGCTTATTACTTAATTTCCCTTGTCCTTTATGAAGATTTTTGTAAATTTAATTATTATTCCATGAATCTTGATGCTAAATTTGGATCTGTTAAAATGCTTTATACATCTGTACCACCACAGGGGTCGAGTTTTTATTTTCTTGTCCTATATTCATGCTTTTAAGCACCAAGACATGCACACCCCATCTGCTGCTGACCAGGGACCAAGGTCAGTGATTTTTATGCTATGGGCAAATGTTCCTTGCTTTCATTCAACTGTTGTATATTGTTTCTGCTCAAACCATTAATTTCAACCTTAATAATCATTATTTAAGGTTTCAAGAACTCTGGCTTGAAGATAGCCCTGAGAATCCCAATTAATTTATTATTTAACACTGCATTACAATTAAACCGATCAGCTCCACATATTTAAGGAAGATAGGTCTGCAAACAGAGAAGAAGGTGATAAAGGAAACACTAAAGACATATCTTATCTTTTTTGTTAATTTGACTAGGTCTGACTATGATGATATAAATTCTTCACAGTCACTCAGTTAAAAAAAAAAAATAGGGTAGCCATTTTTCCTACCAATCAACCTAGAGGACTGGCATATAAATGTCAAAATTACCAGATAATCCTACTCATTCTTATAGAAAGAACGTAAATGACTCATGAACTCCAACCAAGTGTACAGGTTTGGCAGGGAAGTTAAAAGGGGCGTGGGGTGAGAAATGAAAGCTTCTGATTTCCCATGTCCAAGGCATTCCCAGTTTATCCCTAACCAGTTTACCCCTAACCATCCCTTTTTCCTTGGCACAAGACTAAAAGGAGCAAGTGAAAGATGGCTTCAGTGTTACTACTCATAAACAGAGAAATTGAATTAAATCCACCAAAATCTCAAGTTCCACTGAACAGGCCTGAATCATACGTAGACATCAAACTGCTCATTCAGCCCCTAAAACCAAATTTTAATAGAACCGCAGGGGTGGAGGAGTAGGAACCCTGATAAGTTGAGTATGAACAGAGAGTGTCATCGACCTTGTGACATTATGTAGGCTCATCCATTGCAAATGCAGGTGTCATTAAAATTAGAAAACAGGCAGGGTGCTGTGGCTCACACCTAACACTCTGGGAGGCTGAGGCATGAGGATCACTTGAAGTCAGAAGTCTGAGACCAGCCTGAGCAAGAGCGAGACCCCCGTCTCTATTAAAAATAGAAAAAGCTGGCCGGGTGTTGTGGTACCTGCCTGTAGTCCCAGCTACTTGGAGGCTGACGCAGTAGGATCGCTTGAGCCCAGGAGTTTGCGGTTGCTGTGAGCTAGGCTGACACCACAGCATGCTAGCCCAGGCAACAGAGCAAGACTCTGTCTCAAATAAATAAAATAAAATAAAATTAGAAAACACACAGTCCTCTTTCATCTTACCAGAAACCTAAAGCCTCATAACTGCTAAAGAGCAAATGGCTTACCCTTGCTACATTCCAAATCATGAGGGTACCCACAGACACATGGTCTAATATCTGTGTTGAGTTATTGGAGGAACAGAAAAGAGAAAAGGCAACTTTGCAAAAGTACCTAACCAAGACTACAGTAGTGTGGAGTGTGGCTATTAACAACTGCCCCCAAAATAGATTGGAACTTAAGTCCGAAGAAATGCAACTTCATTTAAAACATAAGCCATGAGATAAAAGAGTTGGCACATCAACACTACATAATGAAATTTAATCGAACTGAAAAGAACAGTTGATCTGTCTTCAAGAGAAAAGGAGGGGCTGGTGTGTAATATTTTTAATATATGGATGGCTGGGTAGAGTAAATGACTTGACTGTCGCACAGAAGGTTTATCTGTAAACACTGCAGCAAGTCTGGGGTTTTTAACCACAATAAATGACTGGTTTCAATCAGATGCTGCTAGCAGGAAATCCATGGCCCATAGGAGCAATTACCCATCTCTTGACTGAAGCACAGGGCAATTACAAGCTGCCAAAGTACACTCACGATACTGGAGCACTTGACTATACGGTGCTAATGGAACTGGGACGAGAAACAGCGGTTTGTGGCTACATTTCTCAGATGCAACCCCGCCCCAATCCCTTTCATATCCCTCTTAACTCACAAGACGGCACCATAGAGAAATTGTGGTCTGCAAAAGCAATATCATCTTTATCCAAAACACAGACATCAAGGTTTTCTCTGCTCCTGCACCCCGCATAGCCCCTTAAAATGATTACACTCATTCTTATTTTTTTTAAATGTATCACATCTTCATCTGTGGTTTTGCAGATGACTTCTTAACTGACTCTCCTATTCAGCATTTGGTGCTCATTATTGACTGAACCAATTAGCCAAATTAGAACTTCTAATCTTAAGGAAGTAAAGAAAAACCTGTCAGGGAAACAAATGAGAAAATAATTACTCTTTTATGTCACTGTGAAAAATATGTCAACTAGGTATCCTTAGAATGTTAACCCCTATAAGATTAGAGAAAGAAAAATAAAAGATAGTGAGTGGTCTATCAAGTTAACCTTCCATTCTCATTATTTTTATTTCTAATAGGCAACATTTCCTAAAGACCTAATGTGCCAAGCATTGTATTATGTGCATTAAGTGCATTGTCTCATTTAAGTCTCACAATAATTGAGGTAGACACTATTATCATCCTCATTTACAGAACAAAATAATAGACTTGGCTTGAGTAATTTCCTCAAAACATCACAGTCAAGTATGCTGTGGGTTCAGGACTTGAATAAGATCTGTAGACATTCAAAATCTAGCTCTTAAATACCATATCATCCCTGCCCCTGTTAGTGAGTGACTCTGTGAGTCATAATTGAATAATGAATAATGAAGAATTTGCAAAGCCGCCCTATCATACTCCCAAGACAGACATTAACAATCAATCCCAGCATCCTTTCCCATTGAGTGTAGACAGGACCACAGAACCTTTCTCGTCACAGCATTTTAGAAAGCTGATAGTCTTCAACTCTGCTTTAGAATTCATTGGCATAGTAGCCTTGGCACAGTGCTTGGCCCATTAGTTGGCATTCAATAAATGTTAGAAATTAAGAGATCTTGTGTAGAAGAAATATAGACATATCTGTTGTACTCAAACCAACTGGTTTAACTTCTGACAATCATTTACTAGTTATGTGATTTAAGCAAGTTATCTAACTCTCTGGATCTTAGTTTCCTCATCTGTATAATAAAGATGGTACTACCCACCTTGCAAAGCTATTAT
Source organism: Indri indri (assembly GCA_004363605.1). Lineage (NCBI taxonomy): Eukaryota > Metazoa > Chordata > Mammalia > Primates > Indriidae > Indri > Indri indri. The sequence continues at coordinate 39,371 of RJWJ010007532.1, read as the reverse complement.
AAGGATAAAATAAGATGGTCTCTGGTGTTAAGAGGAAACTGACCCTCCAGGAATACCAGACCTCTTAATAATAATAAAAGATTATTAGTTTTTCATAAAACTGCTTGAATCCTTTAAGACTGAAATAGATCCAAGCTATGCTCCTATGAAGAAAGAATAAAATTAGAAATAACATGGTGTAGTGAGAATCCTGGGAATGGGACCATGAGGACTGAACAGTTCTCATATCCCAGGAAGGACAGATAACATTAAATAACAACTTAAGAGAAATGGGGGAAAAGAGACATCTCAGGTCCTGAATTGAGATAGAGAAACAAAAAGACAACTCCCAGCAAATGAGTAGTGGGTTGGGATACCCATCATGGCATGTGACTTAAGGGAAGAAAATCTAAAGAAAAGTAATCAATTTTTTACTCCTAAGTGTCAGACCTAGCCAGTTAATATTGAATCTTTGTTCTCATCCATTGGGAAACTCCTAAGAGACCATAATATTATCTAACATAAACTTTGGATTTGATTTAAGATAATTGATCCTCCCCAGAATATTGGGGACCCAGTCTTACTGAGGAATGAGACAGCAGCTGGGCCACGCACTGTGGGAGCATCAAGCACAATGCCTGGCTCATAGCAAGTACTCGGTGCATATTAATTCTTACCCTCTCTTCCCTATAAACATAGGAAACTTGCTTCTCCAAATGCACCTTACATTCCTGCCTACATAAAAATGCACTATTTCCATTCTGGGCCTCAATAACTAAGAAACCTCCAGGGCAGGTGGAAGCCACAGTGTGCCTAATCCAGTTCCCAGTGAGTACTACAACTGAAGTCTTTTCCCTTTTTATTCATGAATTTCCTATTTTTTTCAAGCGGTTAGAAAAGCAAAGAAGTCTATGGCCATAGCACCCTGAACGTGCCCAATCTCATCTGATCTCAGAAGCTAAAGCAGAGTCGGGCCTGGTTAGTACTTGGACGGGAGAAAAGCAAAGAAGATGTCCTGCTAGGCAAATCTCCATTCATCCAGCAAATTAAATCTGAGCAGAAGCGGGCTGCACAGAGTTGCTTAATTGCACCAGCATCCCTCACCATGCATTGGCAGGGTCCTCTTCTGGGCTCTAATTATGATGGATGCAAGCAAACAAAAACATTCATAAAACTAAGTCATAAAAGAGCTGATGGACCACACCTACCTTCAAAGGACTGGTTTGGAAAAATTACAGAAATAGATGGGGAATATGTACACTGCATTGCAAGGAGCCCAAAACTAGACAATCACCCTGTCTCTCTTTTAAATCCTCTTTTTCCCTTTTATATCTTTCCTTTTCTGTACTTCATGATTCAAGATTTGAGCAGGTGTTAGAAGGATGTGCCCTGCTACTGGGCAGTTGTAGATTCTTACTGATGCTCAAACTCCTCATCCTACCATCCTACCATCAAAGCTCCCCGTATTACTGAGATCCCCCCATTTCTAGCTCCCATAAGGTTTATACTATTAATACAAATCAGAAGTATTCTATGCTAAAGAGTCCACAAATGCACGTTTTATGGAATTTTTTTAAGAGACAGGGTCTAACTCTGTCACCCAGGTTGGAGTGTAGTGGTGCAATCATAGCTTACTGTAACCTCCAATTCCTGGGCTCAAGCAATCCTCCTGCCTCAGCCTCCCAGGAAGCTGAGACTGCTAAAGTTGTATGCCACCACACGCAGCTAATTTTTTAATTTTTTTGTAGAGATGGGGTCTCACTATGTTGCTCAGGCTGGTCTCAAACTCCTGGCCTCAAGCTATTCTTCCACATTGGCCTCCCAAAGTGCTGGGATTACCGGTGTGAGCCACTGAGCCTGGCCCCGGGTTTTATAAAAATTTGACAACACTCTTATTCCAATGTTTTTAAAGTGATGCTTTGGAGAAAACACAAGATTGGGGATCTTTAAGGCACTAGCTGCTAAAAAGGTTTTCAACTATGATACAAGCACTTGAGTTATTGAAAACAAAACAAATAGAAACATGCTCTGATGGATTTTAAAAGGTCAAATACTTTTGATGACAATGGATATTCAAAACTGTGATGGTTAACCTCATTTTTTATGATAAAATGTGTTAGTTTTTCATTCCTTGGTTCACAGACGTTCTCTCTATTTCACATTATACCTCCACAAGATGTGTATGTTATGACATTCATTCTGGTCTGCTTAGCCTCCTGGCTCCCTAACCCTTCCCCTCGCCCGCCAAAAAAAGTAGCCACAAAATTAAGGGAAAATATCCAGCTGAAAGGGCAAGGTTTTCTAGAAGAGGAAAAAGAGTGGGAAATGAATTATTTCAGACCAAAAGCAATTATATTTTGAAGGCAGAAGCAGACATCTTCTGGCACAACTGTCAAGATGTTACAAAAAGATTAAAGGAGTTTTTTTTTTTGTCATTTAAAATCTGTTTCTGGTTCGCAAAAAAAAAAAAAAAAAGTGTGCTGTTCAGTTTGTGATTTTTAATAAGATTTCTCAATAGACTCACTGCTTTAAAAAAAAAAGTGTGAGAGAGAAAGAAGTGAAAAAATCGAAAGCCATGCAGCAAATACAGCCATGACTTTGATACAGTATCCTTCATTTTAGCCATTCTGGTGGATTTAGACAAGATTTTTGTGGGAGGTTATACCCTATACAATAACCTGTCAAAAAAACATACTTTTCTCAGAGACTTTTCAGGATTTAGGCTTCTACTGGGGTAAAAGCAGAAACACCACATTAATTCCATTCAAAACTTTTGCTCAAGGAGGCAAATGATGGTATTTTTCACTGTTAACAGTGTGCAAACCTCTCTTTAAGCTTTAGATGTCCAGATGCTATTTTGTGCCCCAAACTTCCTGGCACTGGCTTTTTCTCTCAACTCTCCACTAAGAATTGCTTATCAAACTCCTGCTTGAGAAAGACAAGAGGGTATCTTGAAGACCTAATTAAGATCATTCAGTCATGGGAGTCATGATTTCTAGAATATCCTCTACCCACCTTTGTGAAATGTAAACTATTTTGGAACTTGTTCATGGTCCTAATTCTCTCCATGGAAGCTGAGCAACCACCAGTTATTCTCTTCCATCTTTCCCTTCTCCCCATCTTCACATCATTCTTTGTCCCCTTCCATTGTTAGAGTTCAACATATTCATTTCAAAGGTTCTTCTTCTGGCCTTCGTCTCGTCAAACCTCCTGCACATCCCTTTCTATTTGTGAGTGTGGTGGGTTGTAGCCTTGGCCCATTCATTAAGTAAATGGATATTGCAGATCGAAGACAGATTCATGGCTTCATTTTTTTCTCATTCTGTCTCAAATTTGCAGGGATTTTTTTCTTGCTTAATGCATGTGTAGGATGGGGCTAGGAGCTGTGGGAGGCCACATAAAATAAGTACGTAAGATGACCTTTCCTTTCAAATATTTTACAATATGTTGAAAGAAGCAAGACTTTTATCTGGGAAATAATTAGAGCAGGGGTCCCCAACCTATAGTGAGTTGTATAATTATTTCATTATATATTACAATGCAATAATAATAGAAATAAAGTGCACAATAAATGTGATGAGCTTGAATCATCCTGAAACCATCCTTCCCCCCACCACCTCCCAGTGCGTGGAAAAACTGTCTTCCATGAACACAATCCCTGGTGCCAAAAAGACTGGGGAATTAGAGAACAGCGTGTGATAATAATCAATGATGTGCTTAATCATTTGCCAAATGGTATGAACATATAATAAGATTGATCCACTGGCCTTCGGGAAGAGTTGGGCAGGAAGCAGAAAATTCTTCCACTTAATCTAGGCCTTGCATTCATTTCTCATCTTGTGAACTATTAAGATATCAACCTGCCATGGCAAAGTTATCTTTGAAAAGGACCAAGTTCCCAACTCTCCTTCTCTAATTTACAGAGAAGTTATATAGAGGTTACTGGGTCCTCTTCTTCTTCTTTTATTTCCCCTTAAAACTTTCTACCAAAATTATCATCGTATTTGATACAGGAATTCATTTATAATATATCTCAGATGCTTCTGAAATATTTACAAGCCTGAATAGGCCTTAACTTCTTACTTTCCACTTTTTAAAAAAATGTGAAAATCAAACCTTTGGCATCCAAGTTAAGTCAGCAAACTGAAAATTTTAACATAAAATTTTTCTTATTCTAATGCTCCTTAAATGGAAAAGCTGAAATCTGGGAGAAGCTATTTCAAGGTGAGGAAATACGGTGATGCTTCCAGGAATTCGGGATTAGAAAAATATTTAATTTCTTATTTAACTCAACTTTATGCCTTGGCCAGTCACGTCTGCTAGATAGTAATAGGAAAGGAGAAAGAAGATAAAACTTAAATCAGCCTTTACTAATTGCTAGAATGCATTTTTTAAAAAAAGAAAAAAACCTTGTAGGAAAAGAGATTGAAAGTACTGAGTAATTTTGTTGAAATCTTAGTATAATTTATATTTTCTGAAATTATATTGTAAAATACAATTTGAAAAAAAGAAAAGGAAAAGGAAGACTAGGAAGAGGAACAGGAAAACTTTTAAACAGGAAGAACATAATTATTGAACACCAATGATTGATGTGCCAGACACTCAGCTAGGTTTGCCCTATATATTATATTGTTTAATCCTCATAATAATTTCCATACGGAGTGTCGTTATGATTTTCATTTCACAGATGAAGCACCTGAAGATTAAGAAGATAAAGTAAATTGGTCAATGTTATGAACTGAATGTTTGTGTCCCCTCAAAACTTACATGTTGAAATCTTATCCTTCAATGTGATGGTATTAGGAGGTGGAACCTTTGGAAGATAATTAGGTCAAGAGAGTGGAGCCCTCATGAATGAGGTTAGTGCCCTTAGAAAAAGGGACAATTGAGCTTACCCTCTCTCTCCCTGTTCTTCACAGTGTGAAGACACCATGAAAAGATGACCATCTGCAAGCCAAGAAGTGGGCCCTCACAAGATACCAGATCTGCTGGTGCCTTGACCTTGAACTGTGTCAGCCTCCAGAACTGTGAGCAATAGAGTTCTGGTGTTCAAGCCCCTCAGTCTATGGTAATTTGTTATAGTAGCTCAAACTGACCAAGATAGTCAAGATCACACAGCTAGTAAGTATGAACCAAGATTTGACACCAGTTCCAACTCAGACCCTTGCCTTTCATGGCACTACGCTGCCTCTCCAAACAAAGAATAACTCCTGAAAGGTCCTTTCCAAGTAGGCATATCCAACCATTTTGGGGGGCCAAGTATTTAATAGACAGGCTTCTAAATTCTAAGCTTAGCTAACCAGGGGATGCAATGAGCACATGAGAATCTACTTGATTTCTTTTTCCTCCCCTCGTTGCCTCTGAGATCCCACTGCATATCCACAGGCAAAAGCCCAATCTGCATCTGCCTGGAACATGGAGAGTGAAAGTCTAGTACACGGAGGGGAACAGAGATCAGGAGGGAAAGCCTGGGATCATCAATCAATCTCCAGTTCAGCACAAACCTACTCATGGCCCAGCAATCATGTGAAGGAAAGAATTCCCGACTCCAACTCTGGGCCTTCAGAAAGCCTGACCACAACAATCGAGTGGTCATAATCCCCCAGGGTAAACATACCTGCTCAGTGTATCTAATTGAGAGGAAGGGTTGACAAAGGCATGAACAAAAGAAAAAATGTGCTCAGAGGATTTTGCCTTTGTCAATGTGCGGTTGGCATTGGGGTGACCTGTTGTGTTGAAATGGGACTGGCTCAGGGGAGAGGGGCTTGCTGAAAAGAGAGGAGAATGTGGAGGATGAAAGTGAGACAGACAACTCAGAATTTCTCCCTTTTGAATTTCAACCTGTTGGATAAAAACAATAGCAAATGAGGCACTGAATATGCATGAGGCAGGGAAGGTATTTTAAGTTTTTCAGGAGACAGCTCGCTGAACGGAATTGCTAATTATGTCTCACATTGCTCTGTCCAATTCAGTTAGCTTGATTATGGCTGAGTTGTCAACTCCCCTGCACTTGAGGTTCTACAGTTGCAGCCCATTCTGAGGCTTAATACTAAATTAGAATTATATTTTTCCCAAAAAAATGTTTTCCCTTGCTGAAGCACTAGCTTTACCCATTGTGACAACATAACCTTTCTCAACAAAAATAAAATTAAAACCGCCAAGGGTTCAGATTCAAGGGTTTTTGGAGTTGGTGGAACGTCAGAAATATAATCGCAGCTGTGACAATTGCAAATTAAGATTGAACAATGAGCCAAATTAAAAAGGGTGAGAAAGAGCAGAACACCATATGGAGTATGTTGTTGCTACCCCCACAGGATATCTCTGATTCCTTAGGATAAGGAGGATTAGCCAACTGAAGGATGGACTAAAGAGAGCCCTGGAATCTCACTAACCTGCAGCCACTGCCTAAAACAGGCAATTCAATTTCCCATTTCCTCTACTTAGTTTCTTCACTTTTAAAATGGGACAAACTTTGCTTGATAATGATGCTGGTTCAGGAGACGGATGATGAGTGAGGTGGGGGTTCTCCTTGGAAAGTTACATGAGGATTAAATATATCCAGGCCTGTCTAGCAAGTCAGGATTCTTGGGAGAAGTCACCCCAAAGATAAAGAGAATGGGGCATGATATGCTCCATCGAACAGGATGTCATTGGATTAAGTATGGCACCCTCTGTCAAATCCATTCAATTCCAGCCAAGCCTCTGCTGGACTCACGTCTGAAGTGGATGAAGAACAATGGAGGGTACAGAAAGGTGAACAAAATGAGGACATCAACAACCTTGCTTCAGTTCTAACACAGCATGGCCCAAAGGGGAGAGGCTTGCCCCAGAGAGCCAAACTGCTTTGGGGACATGAGGGTCTGATACACGCATGAAGGCATGCAGTAAGAGATGGCTGCAATGGCAACTCAGCCACGCTGGGGATACACCAAGGGGCAGGCTGAAGCTGCAACAGCTGGCAGAGCAGCACAGTTACCACGCAAGAGTCTTACCAGAGAACATTTGTGACACATCCCATGGAAGTACAGAAAATGGTCCAGGCAAGAGGGTTGAATTTTACAAAGTTGGAAAGCTACAAATGCAATGTAAGAAGCCCAGGCTGTCTTGCTGAGGAGCCATGCAAAGGAGACCCAAGCCACCCTGGCCGGCAGCCCCAGACAATTGCTAAGGCCATCAGAACCAGCCAGGTGACCACGAACACATGAGTGCATCCAGCCAACACCTTATCCTACTCCAACATGGAGTAGGATAAGCCATCCCAGATGATCCCTGCCCAAATTGCAAAAGTGTGAATAAACAAGTGGTTGTTGTTTTTAGCACTATGTTTTGGGGTAGTACGTCACACAGTTATCGATAACTGATACAATCTGTACAAACATCACATATTTCCTTCTGGTATCCCCCACTTTCAAGACAGGAAAAAAAACAGATTTTTGAAAGCAATCCTAATTGTCTGCTGGTGACCTTAATCAGAGGCATTAGAGCAGTAACCATCATCTTTCTTGCTAAAATTAAAGTTTTAGCTACAGTGCAACATTCTGCCTGAGCAGAAAAATCCTCCAATAGCAACAGCCTCTGTGCCCACATCTGTCTGCTCTGAATAGTATCAAACGGGGTGGCGTACGTGTACTTTGGCCCTGGTAACACACCAACCCCAAAAAGCATTGTGAGTTCGGGATGGCACTGCACTACCCCAGGCTTGGTTATGTGACCTACAGAGTTGCTTTCGTAACTGTTCCTTTGGTCCTCCAAACATCTCCATTAGGAAAAGAGGAGATAAAAATCACATCTATAAATAAAGCAGCCAAGTTACAGAGAGAGGAGAAAGCAAGTCAGCTGCAAAAAGGCATTGCAGACAAAATATACAATGTTATTGGTGGGCACTACTATTCCGTTCGGGGGAGATGCCTTCCTTAGTCCGCCTGCTTTAAGAACATAACCAGGAGATGTCCTGAGAAATATGCAGGATTAACTTTTCGTTAAACTTGACTGGACAGAGAAGTTAAAAGGGGAAGAGGGGGAGTGGCGTTTTTTTAAAAAAAAAAAAACGCTTAAAATATTGCTTATTTCTGTTTCTCATCTCCTGTCCTCCTTCCTCCTAAACTCAAGTGTCTTTTGGTGGGGCAAAGACCATTTCTTAAGCAGAATTTTCTTTCTGATTAAATCTTCTCTATTTTCACGCAGTTCTATTGCTTCGGCTCGGATAAGCCTCAGGTCAGCTCTATCTGAGTTTACAATCCAATCTGAACTTTCAGTGATCATGGAAATACAGATATTTCTTATTTTCAGTGATATCAGATTAAGCTGTCACCCTTAAGCAGCCAAGGTGGAGGAATTAAAATCAAACCATGAAATGCAGAAACTATTTATTCACTTGAACTCTTTCTCGGAGATGCTTTAGAGACAAGTACATCAAAATGTTGTTTATAATTAAGGAAAATTACCACAAAAATACATCCTGTTGCACACGATTTGTTATGTCTCCTAATGTCTGTCTTTAAGAAAAAAGTAATTGGGTTTATTTCAATAGGCCTGCCTGCTTGCTGTGATGATGTATGCCAGTTGGAAGTCTTAACTTTAAGTTGATGATGCTTAAATAAGAAGAGTGTTTCCATGGTTCCAAGTCAAAAGGCTCAACCTGGGTTTTATTGCTTTCTGTTTTGGTTTTTTGGGTTTTTTTAGGGGGGTGGGGGGTTCTTTTTTAAGTATCAACTATGCAACACATACAAAGAAGCTAAATAAAATTCCATTTCTCATTAAGTATTAATATCAGACTCTGTCTTTACATAACCTGAGTCAGACTACAGACTGAAAGAAAAAGTCAAAACTAAGATAAATGCAAGGCTGGGCTGGGTGGAGTGGCTCACACCTGTAATCCCAGCACTTTGGGAGACTGAGGCCAGAGGATCACTTGAGGCCAGGAGTTCAAGACAAGCTTGGACAACATAGAGAGACCCCATCTCTACAAAATAATTAAAAATTAATCAGGCATAGTGGCACACGCCTGTAGCCCCAGCTACTCAGGAGGCTGAGGCAGGATAATCGTTTGAGTCCAGGAGTTTGAGGTTGCAGTGAGCTGTGATGATGCCACAGCACTCCAGCCTGGGAGCCCCATCTCAAAAAAAAAAAAAAAAAAAAAATCCAGGTCTGAAGACATAAAGGAACAAAATCTAGGGATATCAAACAAACTAATAAGAAGAAAACAAAACAGGGAGGAGCCTGTGTTGCATATCACTTTAATCATGTTTCAGACTGACTTTCTGACTTGGAAGAGAAGTCAGGAATGGCAGCAGAGACTCCAGGCTGGTGAGCTCCTACAGCGGCCACTGAAAATGAGCATTTATTATGAGGAACCCCAAGTTAGAAAAGATAGTCTGCTTTCCTCTCCCTAAACCCAGTGGCCTTCTCTAGGCTCCCTCCCGTGAAAAGTAACAAGGGCTCTTTTCCTTTTCACCTCTTACCACATGACCTCCTAGAACTCCTGGAAGTTTACAATAAATGCATTCAAAGGCTGTTTAACTGCAACAATTGAGAAAGTGAGGACTGTCTGCAAGATGCCAGGAAACACACATCCTTCCAATAAATAACAGTACTAGTAAGAATTTGCTAAGTTCCGCACCAAGGTACAAAAAAGTTCTATCCTTGAATTCTCACCACAGTCCTATGAGGAAAGTAGTAGACTGGCTATTGTCTGTTAACACACCCTATAGTATCACCAACCGTTCGTTTGGGGACTGCTTCTCCCATTCTCCAATCATAATAGCGGTGAGACCGCCAGTCCTAGTACTCCAGGACCACGACCATCAGAGTGGGCAGGAAGACCAGGTCTAGATAGTTAAAGCACCCTTTCACCATCCATCCAGGGTGAGGACATGACCAAAGTAGAACCAATTAAGACTATTTCACCACAATTTTTTTAAATCAAAAAATTGTGTAAATCCCGAGTTAGAGCACTTGATACTTATAAAGCAGAGGATGCAGCACTGTCTTCTCTATTAGGTGGACAAATCCTGGTTGCAAAAATAATTGAGACTAAGAGAAGAAGCAAATCAAAAGAGGAGAACAAGATCATATTTGGAGCCCCTGGATCATTCTTTACCTGACCACTCCTAGAGAGTGTGGTTGTAGAGATTATAGATATAAAAACAGAAATAGGCATACAGATATAGATACATCAATAGATGTAGATATATATTAACTACTACATTACCTTTTGCTTCAGCAACTTTGATTTAGGTTACTCACATAACCAAAGTTTCCTGACTTATCCAGATAGGTCCTAGTATTTCCTCTTTTCAAAGATGGGAAAACTGAAGCTTAGAGAGATTAAATAATTTGCCCAAGGTCACACCAATATGAATGACAGAACATGGGTTCAAACTAACTCAGTAGGATTCCACAGTCAGAGTTCTTAATCATTGCAAAATATAATCTATTAATATTAACCAAAGCCATTATGCCAAGCATTTTCAGAGTGCAGAGGAGAACAAAATTTCTCTTAAAGAAATAGTTCTGTAGGAGAGACGGACAGGAACATAAATAGTACAATATGAAGAACATTGTGCTATTTTTATGTATACAGCACTCTTCAATAACAAATACTGTTCATTTTACACTATCTGATTTGATCTTCCCCACAATTCTGTGAGGTAGCCAATGCAGGGATTTTTCTTATTACATTTTACACATAAAGACAACATCAAAGAACAAGTCTTCCCAAGATGACCTAACTAAATATGTGATGCCTAATGAAATAAAGCCAGGACTAGACACTATGTCTTCTAACTCCCAATTTCAAGGTCCATTCTCCTTCACCACGCTACTTACCTACCCCGGCTTAATTTAACTAGAAGCTTTGCAATGGGGTTTAGAAAAAGATGTTTGAAATTCAAAGACCAAGAGTTAAAAATCTCCCTCTCAACAGTGAATTACTTGGGAAATTTCTGATCAAAATTTCTAATCCAAACTTTTTTTTCCCTGCATATTATGGGGGTACAAATGTTTAAGTTACATTGCCCTCCCCCCACCCCAGTCAGAGCTTCAAGTGCGTCCATCCCCCAGACGGTGCGCATCGCACTCATTATGTGTGTATATACCCATCCCCTCCTCCCCCCCCCATCTGCCTGACACCTGATAAATGTTATTCCTATATGTGCACTTAAGTGTTGATCAGTGAAACCAATTTGCTGGTGAGTACGTGTGGTACTTATTTTTTCATTCTTGGGATACTTCACTTAGTAGAATGGGTTCCGGCTCTATCCAGGAAAATACAAGAGGTGCTGTATCACCATTGTTTCTTATAGATGAATAGTACTCCCCGGTACACATAAAACCCAAACTTTTAACAACAACAACAAAAAATTTCGTCTAAAGTAATTCTTAGACTCTCAAAAATCTAAGTACTCAGTCAAGATAAGTGGAACCATATATTCACCAGTATTTTCTTCCAGTTCTTTTGTGCTTTTTTAATTCGACTTAAATCTATCTGGAACATATTTTGATATAAAGTGTTAGATAAAAATAACTTCTTTTCCTCCATAGCACTGATCAATGCATCATTCATAGGTTAATCCAGCCTTTACCCCACTTATACTCAGGTATACATCCTTAGATTTTTCTTTTTCTTTTTTTGAGACTAGGTCTCAAAATCGAACTCCTGGGCTCAAGGCGTCCTCCCACCTCAGCCTCCTGAGTAGCTGGGATTACAGGTATATCGCCATGCCCAGACAGATTTTTTTTTTCTGAACTATTATATCTATAATCTTGGTGTGGGAAAATCTTTATAAGTATAAAAGAAAAAAAGAATAAAGGAAAAAGAGAGTTTTGCATCTTTGCAAAAAAAATACCTATAGATCAACTGATACATTAAAAAGATTCAAGTTTAGTTAGGTCTGGTGGCTCATGCCTCTAATCCCAGCACTTTGGGAGGCGGAGGCAAGAGAATCTCTTGAGGGTAGGAGTTTAAGACCAGCCTGGACAGCATAGCAAGACCCCCAACTCTACAAAAAAAATTTAAAAATTAGCTGGCCATACTGGCATTTACCTGTAATCCCAGCTACTCAGGAAGCTAAGGCAGAAGGATTGCTTGAGCCCAGGAGTTTGAGGCTACAGTGAGCTATGATCACACAACTACACTCCAGCCTGGGTGACAGAGCAAAACCCTATCTCTTAAAAAAAAATGATTTAAATCAACAAGCTGTCTAGAAATAAATATAAGTGATAATGTGATACATGGCCAAAAATCTTAATTTTAAGAATTGTTATAAATACATAAAGATACTGCTCTACACACTTGCCAGTGAAAAAATATAAACAAATAAATACATACACACATAAAGACAGATGTCTAACTAAAAGAGAATAATTATTAGGGGTAGTCAATTTGCAGAATAAAACATATGAATTAACTAAGCTAAAAGTATGAGAATTTCGGCAACAATGTAGGGAAATATGCACTTGGAGACTGTGTAATAATTGAGAATTTTATGGAAGACAATTTAACAGTGTGTATCTAAAGCATTAAAGTGTCCAGTACCCTCTTGTCTACTAATTCTACTCCTCGGAATTTTTCTAAAGAAATAACTAAGAATGCGATCAAGGCTATTTCATATAAACATGCTTATTATCCCATTTATAATGGCCAATAAGCAACATCAAAGTTAAACTATAGCTGGATAAGCAATGGTTTATGCATGCAATGGAATAATTCATAGGCCCGAAAACTTATTATTCATTCAACCAAACCAAAGTTCACAAACCACCTACTGCATGTCAGGCACCATGCTGGACCTTGTGAATACATGGTCCTGACTCTCATGTAACTCCTAGTCTAGTGGGAGAGACAGACAAACAAAAATCACACAGAAATAAAAAGTTACAGCTGCTATCTGTGTCCAGAAGGAGAAGTCCACTAAGTAATGAGAGCCTTGGATGGGAAGAGATGGTCAGGGAGATCAGAAAAGTTTCCCAAGACTAAAAGAAGGGCCGTCCAGGAAAAGGAATCAGCACGCAAAGCTGTTATCCTTTGCATGTTGTGTATGTTGCTGAAGAAAACATAAAGAATGACTACAAAAGCGTATGTACAATATACTACTTTTATAAATATATGTATATGTGTTTTACACACACACACACACACACACACACGCACACACACACTTAAGAACTACCAAGACTATCAACAAAATATTAACAGTGGTTATCCGTGTTTGGGATGATATTTGTTCCTCCCCCACCCCCAGTTTTTTTTTAGTGTTTTTTTATTACTTTTACAAATAGAAAAAAAAAATATGAATGAGACAAAAAAACTGCAGGTTTGCTCAGTGATAGATACTACCCCAACTCCACGTGTAGGATGTGGTGTCATCCAAGCCAACCCCACCCCGGGGTCAGCTCTAAGTTGCCCTAACCAGAGAAGAAGTGAAGAGAAACTACAAACTCCAGAGTAAGCCATGTTTTCTCACTTGCATATCTTTAGTTACAAATGACTATTTACCTGTCAGTTGGGCTGAGAACACCCATAGGTTTTCCTTTGAAGTGAACCTCTTGGATTTAAAGAGATTTCTTTTAAGCCGTTGAAGGTTTGCTTGATCTAAAGTCTCAGAGACATTTGAAGTTGTGACTTAATGGAAGATTATTTTTATTCACAGTGATCAAGCAGTTAATGAGATAAAGCAGTGAGGAGACAAGCTTAATAGAATATGTGGTTGCACCGCATGTTAATCTTTATAAAAGGCAGAATGAAAATAACAGGAAACCAGGAAGAAATTGGGACAGATGGCTGAACAGCTCAAAGATAGGAAAAACAACTCTTCCCTGCACAGGCCTTTCAAAGCAAACCCCTCTCATGTTTCGTTCAATAGATAAAAAGGCAACAAAGAACGAGAAGATGGAAAGGCAGGACTAAAATTTTCCCGGTCCAGACCTTCATCTAACCCTGCCCCAATCCCTCCTCCACCCCTCCTCTGAAGGGCAAAATGCATCTGGAGCAACTACAAGCTTTCAATATAGAAAGAACACAAACAGCAAAGAAATCCGCCATCTGCCTCAGTGGCCCATTATGTACCGTTTTAACCCCCATAAGTCCAAACAAGATGAGGGGCAAATCTCTAGTCTAGCTGGATCCGGCAGCAATGCACCAGGGAGGCCAGGGAAGCAGATGGCAGAAGAGGGAAAAGAGTGGTCCTTCCATTTCCTCTCCATGGTGGTTCTGTATCACTGTTTTCTGCTGGTGGCTGGCGGGGGGCAGGGGCATTTTGTTTTTCTTTTGTTTTATTCGCTTGTTTTTCAATCTGGTGAAGAAAAATTCAGGCTACCTAATTTTCAACTCAGGTAAGAAAACTGTTAAAGCCTGAATCGCCACAGAGGAGAAAAGGAAATATGTCATCGATATGTATCTGTTTACCCACTGATGCGGAGGGGGAACCAAATAAATCTTTAGTGTTTCAAGTGACCAAGTGAATAAATCTTGGGAAATTGGCAAAACTGTATTTTCCAATAGATCCTCTGAGAGCCCTCTGTATCTTATACCTTTGGGATGTTTACTTAAATAGCTGGCCCACCCCAGCTACTGATTCATTAGGACTAAGGTGGGACCCAGGAATCTGTGCTTTTCAAACATTTTAAATATACTTCCAACTTGTATCTTATACACAATGGCTGAAGTCCCTGAGGGTCTGTACTTCTGCTGGGTATTATTACAAAGGGGTTTGGAAACTGGAGCTAATGTTAGACTGGGCTTTCTACCTGGAATCCAGAGACAGTTGGGTGGAGAAGAAGCACCCCTGCAAGGAGAAAGGCTTTGGCTTCTGCCCTCTGTGCCTTGGTTCCACCTACACAGGAACTCCGAGTGAGTTTCAGGTCTTGGATCTTTGTGGACTATGAAAATGGTGTGAAGTCACCGAAGGGCAAACCTATGGGATAATCCACAGGAGAGGGCTCATTCTTACCCCCTCTTAGAACTCAGGCCAAGAGGGTTAGCTCCTTGTCACTTTCCTTTACCAATGATAGATTTTTCTTTTAGTCTGCCCTTTTAATGAGGAAAAAAGCCCTTCAGGATAAATGGATATATGGGAGGTCTCAATTCCCATTCCCCACCATGGGTGAGCCTCAGGTCTTACCTTCCGTCCCCCTCTAGCCTGAGATGCAGGACTCTAGGTGTTGCCTCTCAGAGCACTGTCGTCTCAGCATCCAATTCCCTTTCCAAGTTGCTGTTCCCCTTTCCAGCTTCTGACCCTGGGAATTTTCCTTTCTTGATCACAAGCTCAGTTATGCATTTATAAAAATATCGGGTATACTTTATCTAGCATTTCTAGGAGTTGTACAGTGGGAAAGTTTTTCAGGCTATGTTGCCTTATGTTTTGCTGGAAATAGAAGTTCTCCAAACTGCATTCTTAGCAAGCACCGCGAATGATTCTTATCCACACAGTAAGGTTTGAGAACATCATAATCCTCAACAAGTAATGAGACTTCATAGTTGTGTAACAGCAGTTTATAAAATGTTTTCATATTCATTTATTTCATTTCATCCTTGCAACGACCTTGCAAAATAAGCAGGACTGGTATTTTTATTCCCAACTTTGTGACGATGAAGCCTAGTCAGGCTGTTTCTTGCCCAAAGATATAAAAGTAGTTCAGGAACAAAAAAAGAACTAGACCTCGGATCTTCTGATACTTGGTTCATTGCATCACACTACATTGTTCCCAAGGCTATAATTTAGGTATCCAGGAAATCATTATCTGTCACACAACTCCAAATCATAGCTTTCCACATCAATTTGAAAGAGAGAGAATCCAATTTTCTTTAGAGTCTATGGCTCCGTGTTTTCCTTCTCTGTGTATGTCAAACATTGAAGCCCCACTCGATTGGGCACAGACTTCGTTAAAGGTAATTTTTCCGATTAAAAACATACGGCAATCAATTTTAAAATGTTCTCTATAGTGGATTGACAAGATTTCTGAGTATCCTTTATTTTTAAAAATCATTCTTCAACTTTGTAAGAATCTTATGTTGTGTCCACATGTGGTCCATAGAAGGTCTTTTCCGCAGCACAAACCTCTCCTAACTTCTGCCAGGCTGCCGAGAGACTAGAGCCCAGTTGAAGTACTTTTCCTATTCCGCAATTCCAGATCAAGGGATTTATGTGAATTTTGGAGTCACTTTTCAGCCCTTCATGGAAGACTTGGTGGGCTACCTACCGTTCTTCGGGGTTTCTGGTCCAAGGAGTGGTGAACTCACTGTGAGACCTCAGCCAGGTGTCTGTCTCTGGGTCTACACTTGGTCATTCATCCCACAACCACACTCATTCCACAAATATTTGAGCACCTACAGTGTGCCTGGAGACCAATGAGAGTCTGTCTCATATCCAGCCTATATTTTAATAGTCTGTGAGGAACATTTACTATGGAATTAACATTGCAGAGCTTCAGATTGCTTCAAAGACCAGTTAGCAGACAACTGTGCAACTAAAATATTTTTATGCTCTGTCCAGTGTTCACAGAGCATTCCCAGAGTTATCTCTTTTCCTCCTGTCGTCAGGGTTTATAGAGAATACGTGTCTTTCCTGTAGAATACATGCCAAGAATTTTTTCACAAGCACAAATTGCCATGAAAACTTAAAAGAATTTGTTTAAAGGGAAGTTAATTAATTTTATGTTAGCGTTGTTGTTCAAATGCCTTTGAAATTGCTGCCTTTTTTTCCTTTAGGGCCAAGCTGATTTCCTTTAGTCCCTTTAGCACATGGTAATTTGCATGAATGTAAAAATATTTTATCGACATTAATATTCTAGAACTTGACTGGTCTGTATAGTCATGATCAAATCAGCCAGTCAATCTAAGTCTCCACCAGTACAAAGGGTGAGAAAACCCATAACCGTATGTCCATTCAACAGAAAACTCAGCTGCCATCCAAGAGTGAGGTTGATTTTTGCTGTGCAGACCAACATGGAAAGATCAAGTTATGTCATGAAAGGAACAAAGTTAATTTAAAAGACAAGGCATGAGGTTCTATACCAATCATATAAATGCTTAGAAAGAGGACACTTCTAAGGAAGAAAGAGGAAAATCAAGAGGGCAAAAGGCTCTCATTCTGTAAAAATGCAAAAAATAAATCAGTGTATAAGGCAACATGTAAAAGCATTCAGGCATAATATTTTTAGCAATTATATCTAAGCCACCAAATAGTCCCTATGTGATTGCCATCTATGATTGTCCTCTAAAATAATCAGATAAGGAGTCAATTCCACAATTCTCCTTCTAAAAATTCTTGCGTTGTCTGTCTCCACGTGCAGAAACCAGAGAATAATTTTAGTCATTGTTAATATGTACTGAGCTCTTATTAGAAACCATTATAGTGCTAGCTCTGAAACTGTTAGCCAGAAAGAGAAAGAAAAAGAACACTAAGATTCAAAATCTGCAGGTTGTAGCTGTCCCAGAATTTCTATACAGGCAGGACCTGAGGCAGCAATATCTGTGAAAGGAAATAGGATATGAGCTATATTTGCATAGAATTTATAAATCAAAGAAAATGTCAACTTTTTTTTAAAAAAAAAAGGTCTGTTTTGGTTTGTTTGTTTGTTTGTTTATTCAATTCCATTCCATTGGAGGTGATGACAATAAGTTGCTGAACCACACGTAACTCATCACATGGGTTTGATGTCACCCATCACTCAACTGGTCCAGACCCTGATTAATATGAAGAATTCACTGATCACTTGACTGGATGCCACATCAATCATAAATTGCTATAAATGTTTCTAAATACTAATTCTCAATTTCAGCTTTCTTCTTGATATAGACCAGTAACAAACAGTGCTGGCCCATAGATCGCACTTCGAGTAGCACCAGTTAAAAAGCATATGGCTCCCATCTCAGTCATTAACACAAGTATCTTAAAATCCAGCACTGACCAAAAAATAGACGATTTAAACAAAAATGTCCTACTGATCTTTGCTTAATTCAATTGACAGGTATCTTGACATAGTGAAACAATCTGTCTCTAAAAACTGTCACCATTTGCAATTGGTTATCTTTCTAAATTAAAACTTTCTCAATATCATGCAATTAAAATAAGATAAATGGGATATTAAGAC
This sequence comes from Indri indri, assembly GCA_004363605.1. Lineage (NCBI taxonomy): Eukaryota > Metazoa > Chordata > Mammalia > Primates > Indriidae > Indri > Indri indri. Next base: position 21,302 of record RJWJ010007532.1, on the reverse strand, counting down.
TGAAAAATAATAATATATCAACAGTCCTGCAAAGAAGCTGTACGGAGAAATTTCAATTCCATTATAAAATCCATAACCCCAGTGGAGATTTACAATGTACAATGACCTTGAAACATCCTGCAGAAATAAAGTTGATTAACTTTTCAGGGGGTTGTGGGTTCTTTAAGCACAAAATTCATTCTTTACATTATATCTAGGAACATGCTGATTTACGTATTTTGAGAAATGCCAGAGAAGACCTGTGTTAGTGAGCCTTGTCATTTCAAATGCTCCATATTTCCCGAATCCCCATATTGCTAATGCAGATGCCTTAACATTGTATTACCCACTCCGCCTCTCCCCAGCATGCACACTTTTTTAAATGCATCCAAAATTTCTATTTTCTACCTAGAAATGAAAGACATCTATTTTCAGTAATGAAATAAGGCCCTCCTTTTTCAGGAATGATAATCAGAGCTTTGTTCAGAACATAATTCCTCAGTTCTAAGACAGCTAGCCATTGCGTGTATAAGTAAAACACAGGAAAGCTGTTTTGAGATACAGATGCTGGAGGATTGCCGAGACTTGTGCCCTAGCTGAGACTCAGTCAAACAGCCAATGACCCAGAGAGCAAAGTTTAAGTCTGTACTTCAGCCAAACTAAATTTTAGTGCATCATTGACTCTTACAATCACCTGAGGATACTGAAAGCAAAAATGTTAAATCTATCATTGCCAAAGTTCTATGAAACTGCCCGAAGACCTATTTAACAACACTAAAGCTCTAAACTAAATGGATGAAGCTCATGTAACCTATCCAATCCCTTCAAGCCAGATTTTTCAACTTGAGAGCCTAGACCACTCCACTGGAGGTCCCCTTGTTAAAAGTGCTGCTTTCTTTAGATTGTAGTGATAATGGAACAACTGTATAAATTACTTTAAAAATAATTGGAATGTACATTTTCAATAGATTAATTGAATGGTATATAAATTATACCTCAATAAATACGTTAGAAGTGAGAAAATTTAAAAACCAAAGCTCATGGACCACCACCCCCGCCCCCAGCTCTTCAGAGATAATAGGTGTGTGATAGAGTTTAGGAATTCACAATTATTTGTGAAGAATCGGATGATGCTTCTGATAACCAAAGTTTAGGCTGGATGTTCTAAATTATATCCTGGAACTAAGTTGGACCATCAGAAAGCAGGGTCCTGCCTGGGTTCCCTCTGAAATTACTTCACTGAGTTGCTTTCATCAAGGATTGCCACCTGCAGGGAAAGCCACCAAGCCATTCTTTGCTTTAGGGTGTTATGTTATAATTCAATGCTCCTCACAAGGGGAGGGGAAATGATGCAATTTTTGAGAAAATGCATTTAGGTAGCAACAAAAGATGTCCCTCTCCCAAGGAACTGCTATGTTTTTTTGTGATTTACACAAATAATTTAACTGACATTACTTCCTCTTTTAATGTGCCTGCTAGGAAGCTCAGAAACCAAAAGTTCTTCTAACTTTAGTAGTTATGTATGAGCTAAGAAATTGTTTCTTTCCAATTATAATTTATATCTTCTGTGGTCTTTCTTTTTTGCATATTTTCATCTTACAGTAAACACTTTTTTTGTAAATTGCCTGAAATAAAGCAAAATAAAAATAATTACAAATAAACATAAATACATAAAAAACTTACATTGTAAAAACTTCCATTAAATAAACAATTCAATCTTCCAAACAATTAGAAAAAAAAGAGATTATCAAATAAAAATAAAATCCATCATAATCACTTACATATATTTAGAATTATGTGAACAAGAGCATTATGGTACAGCTTTGAATTAATTAATTAGATGAGTTAGGGAAGTCTCCAGCACTGTGGCCATGTGAGGTCCTGGGCACACACTACCAATTTTTTTGAAGGCAAACATTTCTATCAAGGAGTAGGAAGACCTTTGCCTAAATTCTGTAAATCCCAGATAGCCACTACATTGGTGTGATTGGAGTGTAGAATACAGTTGGAGCGCAGAGAAGGAATATTTATGCAAAGATTTTTTGGTACCTATGGGAAAGTTGTTAAGAGTTAGGGTCGAGGCCGGGCGCGGTGGCTCACGCCTGTAATCCTAGCACTCTGGGAGGCCGAGGCGGGCGGATCGTCCTGAGCTCAGGAGTTCGACACCAGCCTGAGCGAGAGCGAGACCCCGTCTCTACTAAAAAATAGAAAGAAATGATATGGACAACTGAAAATACATATATAGAAAAAATTAGCCGGGCATGGTGGCGCATGCCTGTAGTCCCAGCTACTCGGGAGGCTGAGACAGTAGGATTGCTTGAGCCCAGGAGTTTGAGGTTGCTGTGAGCTAGGCTGACGCCACAGCACTCGCCCCAGGCAAGAAAGTGATACTCTGTCTTGAAAAAAAAAAAAAAAAGAGTTAGGGTCGAGTATACTAAACAGAAAGCTTTGGGATTCTGAAGATACCCTTTGTCAATTCTACATTCCTACTCCATTTGCAATTTATTCTAAGTATGATGAGAAGCCATTGGAGAGTTCTGAGCAGGGGAGTTACATGATCTGATGAAAATTTTAAAAGGATTTTTCTGAGAGTTTTGTAGGAATACACCAAAATGGTAGGGGTGAGGGATGAGAGTGAAAACAGGGAAATCCGAAGTCTGTGGCAGAAGTCTGGACAGGAGATGATGGTGCTTGGACTGGGGTAGTAGGGTAGCAGGGGAGATAGTGAGAAGTGATTGGATAGATCTTGTAGATAGAGCTGATCAGACCTGCTGTTGGACTGAATTCCAGTTTCACCAATTTATTCAACACCCCGGTTTTGGTGTTGGTGCCAGAGACTACAGTGAAATATTAGACTGAGTCACAGCTCCCAATGAGCTCTCAACCGACAGCGGTGAGTCACATTACTAAAAAATACACTCTAAACAAGAACGCCTTTATGTTAATAATTTTACAAAACAAATAAAAATGAGTAATTTCTCATGAAACCACATCTTTTTTTTTTTGGAGACAGAATCTCACTCCATTGTCCTAGGTAGAATGCAGTGGTGTCATCACAGTTCACAGCAACCTCAAAGTCCTGGGCTCAAGCGATCCTCCTGCCTCAGCCTCCTGAGAGGCTGGGACTATAGGCACCACCACACCTTGCTAATTTTTTCTATTTGTTTTAGTAGAGATGGGGTCTCACTCTTGCTTAGGCTAGACTCAAACTCCTGAGCTCAAGCTATACTCCCACCTTGGCCTCCCAGAATACTAGGATTACAGGCATGAGCCACAGTGCCCAGCCTGAAGCTACATCTTAAAAGTGACTAAAGAAGATACAGAAAATATAAATAGAATAATAGCATTTTAAAAATTAAATCAGTAGTTATACATACACACAGAATCACTAGGCCAGGGCTGTTTGAAAGATAAATTTTCCTAAATTTTAAGGAATAAATAATCCTGGTCTGTATAAACTATTGCATAGAATTGAAAAAGGAGGCAAACTATCTAATTTATTTTATGAGACCACAATCTTACCTAAAAACCAGATTAAAACTGTATGAGAAAAAAAAAAATACGACCAACTCATCTGAGCATAGGTGTAAAAATAAATTTTTTTAAAAAGAGCTGGCAAACTAAATCCAGTAACATCAACACACTACCTCACACCGTATACAAATATTAATTCAAAATGGATCATAGACCTACATATAAACTTAAAATTATAAAGCTTCTAGAAGAAAACAGGAGAAAATCCTTGCAACTTTGAAGTAGATAAAAGTTTTTAGATAGAATATATAAGACACAAGCCATAAAGGAAAAAATGATAAATTCATCTTCAAAATTAAATGATTTTGCTTTTAAAAGACACCATTTTAAAAAATTAAAAAGCAAGTCATAGACTAGGAAAAATATTCCAAAAGCATGATTCAGATGGAAAATAAAAAACTTGTAGCCTGTTGCCAGAATGTAGGTAAAGAATGCTACAACTCAATAATAAAAAGACAAACAACACAATTTTAAAAGTGGGCCAAAACTTTGAACAGACACTCCACAAAGAAGATTTACAAATAGCTAATGAGCACATGAAAAAATGGTAAATATCATTAGCCATCAGGAAAATGCAAATTAAAACCATAATGAGATATCATTACACACAGAATAGAATGGCTAAAATTTCAAAGGTAATCATACCAACTAAAGGCAATGATGTAGAGCAATTGGAAAGCTCATGTATTGCTGATAAGGATATAAAATTGTACAACCACTTGAGAAAATAGTTTGGCAGTTTTTTAAAACATTAAAAATGCACCTACTATATGATACAGCCATTCCATGTGTAGACATTCACCCAAGAAAAATGAAAACATGTGTTCTTACGAAGATTTGTACATGAATATTCGTAAGTTTGTTTTTAATAGCCAAAAACTACAAAGAACTTAAATGTCTATTAACAAATAAGTGCATATACAAATTGTGATAAATCTACAAATGAAACGTTATTCAGGAATAAAAAGGAATAAAGGGTGGGTTTAACTATAGAAATGTATCATTATTATTTACCACATTACCAATTAAAAGAAAGAAAAGAATTATAAGCATCAATTAATTTAGGAAAAAAACCTTCTAAAATTCAATATTCGTTCAGGTATTTAAACTAAAGTAGCAAACTAGGAAAGAGAAATGCACTACCTTAATCTGATAAATAGTATCTTCAAACAAAAATCTGCAGCAAACAGAATGCTTAATGATGAAAAATCAAAAGCGTTTCCTTTCAAATCAGAAACAAGCCAAGACTGCCCAAACCACTTCTATTCAATATTGAACTCTAGGGCAGACAACTCAATAAAAAATAAAATGTATAACTCTTAGATAGGGAAAAATAATTTATTACTCATAGACAATAGCACTGTACCCATAGAAAACCCAGAATAGTCTAGGGGAAAACTATCAGAAAAAAGGAAAAGAATCAGAAAAGTTGCTACATATAAGAGCCATTTTTAAAAATTATGTTCCAATACATCAACAAATAATTAGGAAATTTTAAAAGGAAATATGCTGTTGCTCCTTCCCCCTCAAAATAAAGTGAGAATGAGAGCATAGTCAGGGGACAGGTACAAAAACTTTGTAGCTTATGCATAAAAATTAGACTTTCTCCTGAGGACAGTATCTTGGACCAGTTAAGGGTTTGACACAACAACTAGATGTGTGTTTTTGAAAGTTTACTCTAGATGCAGCAGATTGGCAAGAGCAAGCAAAACCACAAACTCCATTGCAGCTATGAATACACTTTTCGAACATCATAAAGGCAACTGCTATCGAAACAATAACCAGCTTGAACCAACGGGATGAAAATTCCATTAGCAAAAATCAAATTCTGTTTTTTGATTCAAAAACGAATTTATACAAATATGAGACAGCAGCCTAATAACAGTCTAGGAAATAAAGATGTGAAGACTCCAGTGGATGATAAGTTTACTAGGGGCCCACATTGGGTGACAGCTATTAGGAAAGCTATTAGGAGATTATAAATTGCAATAACAACCACTAGCAGAAAAAAAAAAAAAAAATCTCCTGGCCTCTCTAATAGCCTGGTAGGCTGTTACATCCTGTTTCCTGTTTTGGATGCTTTAGTCATGTTTTAAGAGGTGACTTTAGACATCGGCTTCAGCAGAGCTTATAGTGGAGGGGCAGATGGCCATAAATTGTTCTGATGTTCCTATGCATCAAAACCTATGTCCCTTCCCCTTGCATCTGAGTGAGCTCCACGACTGCTCTAATAAATAGAATATAGCTGGCTCTGTGATAGTTTCTGGGTCTAGACTTTAAGGTACTGGCAACCTTCACTTCTTCCATCTTGGAGTCCTGAGCCACCATGTAAAAAGTCTGTCTATCCAGAGGCCACAATGCTGTGAGGAAGCTGAGCTAGCCACATGAAGAAGCCTTATGGAAAGATAAATAGATGCCCAGCCTATCTGAAGCTATTGCAGGCCCTAGCTATGCCAATCACCCCAGACCAGGAGCAGGACACGTGAGTGGTGAAGAGCCAGCGCCAGCCAAACCAGCCCCACTCGCAATCTGGACATAACCACATGAGAGAACCATACAACTAAGTTCAATCAACCTATAGATTCATGAGTTAGAATAATAATATCATTTTCCTTTTATGTAGTATTATACCGTATATAATAACAATCAAGATAATAGTCATGTTAGCCACTTACTAGGTTTGTTATACAACAATAGATAACTGGAACAGGAGGTTCCTGCTTCGTAGGCCGTTCCTGTCACATGAGGAATAGTTGAAGGAACAGCATGTATTTATCCTGGAGAAGGGAACACTTCAGAAAAGGATAATAACCATCTTCAAATATTTGAAACACTGGCATGCGGGAGGGCAAAAAGCTTTATTCTCCGAAGGACATATCTAGCACCAAGACCAGATGTTAACGGTGAAGTAGGAAACATCGGGATTCTAGAAGGAAGAATGCCCCAATAATCTGCGTGGCACAAGAGGGGAAACAGCACCTTTGTAAAACGAGGAACAACTTTCTCTGGACATTTTCAAGTGTCACATGGGATGTCTGGTCAGGCTGGGAATTAAAAATGAGCCTGTGATAAGAGACTAGAAGCTGGGACCAGTTTGCTGTAGGTCTTCCTCGTTTGAACGAGGTGACAATTAGCTTATGGCTATTAACCTCTGTCTCAACTATAAGTTGCCTAATTATTCTCAATTTCTATTGAGAGAAAATATCCAAGTGGCAATCAAATTCATGGCCTTGACTTCAACCATCCGTACACTTAATCTTAGGAATTAAACATGTGCTTTCTTTTTAAGATGTTCATGGAAGTAGGTTGCACAAATGCTATTAGGAACCTCTTCCAGTATCTAAACAAACAACTTCGTGGAAGAGCTTTAAGACTGGGAGAAGAAAAGATAAATGTTTGAGATGATGGATATTGCAAAAACCCTGATTTGATCATTACACATTGTAAACGGGTATCAAAATATCACATGTACCCCCCAAATATGTACAACTATTATATATCAATAAAAAAATTTTTTTGAGTTTCAATTAAATGTATTCAACTCAAAAAAAAAAAAAGACTGGGAGAGGTGACCCTCACTACCACCCCTGCCATCTACTTCCACACATTTGATAGATAACTCACTATCGTCCAGAAACTGTGCTAGTCACTTCACAGTATTCTCCCATTTATGTGACATAAAACTCCGTAAGATAAGGTCTTATCTCTATTTCATAGATGAAGAAACTGAGGCACAGAGAGGTTAAATAAACTGCCCAAATGCACAGCAAATAAATCCTAAACTCTCATCCAGCTGGCCTGCTGCCTGGACAGATGAAACACTCCTTTTTTACTGAAAGCAGTGATTTTCTTTTAACCGAGAAGTTGCGAGGAAGCTCTGTTCCTTTGTTTCCAGAAATGCTTTGATTTGATTTTCAGGTAGCTTATTAATTTGTGGTATTAGGAAAAGCAGAAAGTAGAATAGATTGAAAATAACGTACCTCTCCTTGTGTAGAGATGGCAGTTTATTTGGAGGGAAGAGCATCCGAGGTAGAGCTTAAGAAAAAAATGCCAATAACTCTTCTCAGTCTTCTCCCCCAAAATATAGGTTATTTCACAAATCAGACGAATGCCATATAGCATAGTGCCACCTCAGCGAAAACTAGAAAATCATTTGCATTGACCCAAGAAGAACAAGATATGATAAACAAAGTTAATTGTTATTGTTTTTTCTCCATTAAAAACAACAATAGCAAAACACTCTAGAAAGAACCTGCCCTAGAAATTGGATAAACGAACCACACTACTGTGATATTCAAGAGTCAGCTTACCAAATAAGGCAGCCTCTATGCATCTATTCAGGAAGAAATAAAAGTTCATTCCTTTGAGGGTTCAGCTGGGGTTATCATCAAAGTATGGACAGAGGGAGCAATCAATTGAAACATCTGATAAATATATTTACAAATCATCTCTGAATCTCGGGTGGTCACACAGCTATGTGCGAACAGGTGTTTTCTGCAAGGGTTTGGATGAAATGACCCTTCAAGGTGGTTTGGTGTCTTTCAAGGATATGGCTGTGTTTATACCCAATCCCAGATCAGACAAGCTTCACTAACCACAGAAGTTGGGATAAAAGCCAGATGCATCCCACACATCCCTGTGGTCCTCCTGCCTTCTGGCAAACTCCAGGACCAGATTGGAAAATCTGTGCCCAGTTTGGAGGCCAAGTTTGGTGTGATCCGGGGATGATTTATACGACTTTGGGTGGAGTCCACATGATATGTGCTACTTTGGCCAAGTTTAGCTTTGGAGTTTCTGACTCATTTGAAATAAAAATTATCAGGTGAGGACAGATGGGCTCCCCAACAGGGACCAGAGGGGTCTCCTCCAAATCTTGTGGGACCCATAAACAACTGAATTTCCCACCTCTCTATTCAAAAGTCTAAAAAACAGGCAACACAGGTGGTATCGGGGAGGAGAAGTTGGATGTACAATAGCTTTCCAGGATTTGCCAAAAATAAAAATAAATTGCTTTTAATTTCTGAAAGGAAAAAGGCTGGATTGATTTCACAGGCTCTCCTCTAAACAGCAATTTACATGCTGAAACTGTAAAGCTGAGGGTAAAATATCTCTTACCGGTGATTTGAAATCCGTTGATTAATCTCAAGTTGATGACCTTGTTCCCCTACAACAATAGAACTTTAATTCATCTCACTCAGGGCTGCCTCTAACTAGTTTTCAACAATCACTAAACAACCAGCAAGTAGTGGCTATCCAACGGATAGAATCCCTATTAATAAACACAAATTAAATGAAGCATATCAAAAGAACCTGATCCCAATACAAAAGTAAATAAGGATTTTCTCTGCATTCAAGAGCAAAATATGTCCCCATCGGAAGAATCTGATTCTTTAAAGCAGTGCTATCCACTAGAAATAAAACGCAAACCATGGCCAGGTGCAGTGGCTCACACCTGTAATCCTAGCACTCTGGGAGGCCAAGGCAGGTGAATTGCTTGAGCTCAGGAGTTCTCTGAGCAAGAGCGAGACTCCCATGTCTAAAACTAGGAAAATCAGCTGGGCATCATGGTGTGCGCCTGTAGTCCCAGCTACTCAGGAGGCTGAGGCAGGAGAATCACTTGAGCCCAGGAGTTTGAGGTTGCTGTGAGCTAGGCTGATGCCACGGCACTCTAGCCTGGGTGACAGAGACTCTGTCTCAAAAAAACACAAACAAACAAACAAAAAATGCAAACCACACATGTAATTTTAACTTTCAAGTAGCTACATTAAAACATAAAAAAGGTGAAATTCATTTTTAAAATATACTTCTATTTAACCCAATATATACAAAATGTTATTTCAACATGTAATCAATACTTTAAAAATTGATGAGTTTTTTTACATTCTTTTTTCCATGCTGTCCTTGAAATCCTGTGTGTATTTTATACTTAACAGCACATCTCAAATTTGGACTTTTCACGTTTTCAATGCTCAGTAGACTTATGTGGCTAGTGGCCACCATCACTGGACAATGCATCTTTAGTGTAATAGCCATGCTAAATATATTTCAGTAAGCAAATGCTGTTGTTAACTCATATACTAGCTACAAGAATATGAAGAATGGCTTTGTTCTCACAGAAACTGCAGCATTTGGGAAGGAGTATAATAGCAGGCTGTCAGGACTCTGGAAAGAGCTTTCCCCAAGCTTCACCACCATATGCCTCAGTTTCCCCACGTATAAAATGAAGATAACAGCTCCAGGTATCTCATATGGCTTGGTGGGTTAAATTAGTTAATACAAGTCAAGTGCCTAGAACTGTGCCTAAAATATCATAATAGTCAACAAATTTTGCCAAGAAGAGGCTGATGACAAATATGTTGAAAGCTAGGACTGTCGCTTACTCATCACCATAAGGCCCAGCACCTACCATAGTCCTAGTGCATAGAAGGTGACCAATGAACATTTTCTTTTAAGATATTAAGAGTAGTAGACACTGTGATGTGCTGCCCAGATTCTAATTCCAGAAATAAAAGGGATTTTACCCAGGCTGCTGGGAGTGCTGCCAGCAAACAGTCCTTAGCAATCATCTTCCTTTGGGGATTGCCCCAGCTCAAGAGCAATGCCTTGCTAAAGTTAAGCTCCTTTTCCAAAGCGGTTTGCTTGTCAGACAACTCTGAAAGACCCATTCCAGCTCCAGAGCTCCTTGTCCTTGCGTTTGTATCCTTGGGCATGCGTTGTGCCTCCACTCTCCCTGTCCCCTATCCTGTTTCCTTCCTCTCCCTTCCACTGGTGTCAATCCCAAAAGCACTCCCCGATAAACATCCTGAATGTTAATACACAACCCAGAGAACACCACCCGTGATGATAAGAGACAAGAACTGTCTGTTGAAAGAGGAGTTAAGACAGCAAATAAATAATATTTACCAGTGTTTTCCTAACAATTTCTATTAACCAGGTCAATACAAGTGTTGCCCATGTACCACACATCATGGATTATCTCTTTGAGTCTTCCCACAAACAGTACATTTTTTCCACGATACGCAACCAAGCAGTGACAGAAGAAATGAGAGAAGCTGGGAGCATTGAGGCTCTTTCAAGAGAACTTCTTTCTTCTTTGGCTTATCCAAGACCCAGACACATGAGAGAGCGAGCCCAAACCACTGAGTTCTCCTGCATCTTGGACTTTCAAATTCTTAAATTTGCCCTTTACTTAAAAAAGTCAATGCTTTCACCAAGAAAGTTTGATTAGTTTCTTTTACTTTCTGTAATGACGTGCCATCCTTTTTACACTTGAAAGGATCTTTGTAATAATGCAACATTGATCTTTTGAATACAGATGAGCTAACCTAGATAATAGGATTTAGAATGTGAAAGACCGGACTCGCGATGATATTTAAGGCTCCAGTGCCATCAAGAGGAATTACAGCTCAAAACAGCTGTTTCCTGAGACATTGTCTGATGCCACAGAAATAAATGTAGGATCATGTTTCCTCCTGCAGATAGTTTTTATTTTGTTCAACATCTTAAGAGAAGTCAATATGCCCTGTCCCCAGATGTCAATCACACAGTGCCGAAAGAGAGAGAGAGAGAGAGAGAGAGAGAGAGAGAGAGAGAGAGAGAGAGAGAGAAAGACAGAGAGATTTAGCTCTGAGATTTGTCTTCTTCAGTCTGCAGCTTTAAGCCTCAAGGTCTAGAACTGGGATTCAAATCTGATACCAGAAAGCAATTCTAACAAAACTTCAGAAAAAATGAGAAGACATTCACTCAAACATTGTTTTGCACCAGGCTTTGTTAGAACTGGGGATACAAAAATGAATTAAGCACAGTTCAAGCCCTTGAAGAACTGATAAGGGGAGGCAGGAGAGTGAAGTTTTAGAAAATGAAGTGAATTCTCCAGGAAGCACATATGGTAGGGTGCTATTTTACATCTCCCCATTCCTTAGGAAAAAAAAAAAAAAAAAACAGAGCCTTTTTGGTGTTCCCGGATTCCAAGAGAGCCTGAGCAGAGGCTTCTTTGTACGAAGCCTCACACATAGGGAGTGGCTCATGCTCAGGCAAGGCCAACGCCGTGTCATCTGTGTGTAGAACAATATTAAATTTAACAATGGAGCAGAGGGAAAAAGAACTATTACAAAAGTCCCAATTCTATGACAAGTATAGGAGGGTCCATGCTCCTATTCTCTCTTCTTATGGCTATGTGTGAAATTATCCATAATTTTTTTAAAAATTAAGTCCAAATGTAGATTGAGGAGCTATAATTAAGTTGCATGCAACATCAAGTCCTAAGTATGAGATACCACCAACTGCAAAACATGTAGAGACCAGAGAGCTCAGTGTGGACTAAACTGGCCAAAAAAGCCTTTGGAACATAGGTAATATAATACCTGACAGTGATTGTTCTCTTGTTCTATGCCATGTGATATGAGAAGCACATAACATGGACTGTATTATTTAATCCTCATAAGAACTGTATGAGGACATTAACTCTGTTTATAGATGAGACAACTGAGGTCCTAAGTGAAGTAATTTACCCAAGGGTTTACAATTATCAGACGGTGGAAACAGAATTTGAAAACTCAGTTCATCTGGCCCCAGAGCCTGGACTGTTCAACAACTAAATCATAGTAAATACTTGACGAAGAGTTAGGATGGACCAGAAAGGCACAGAGCCAAGAATGAAGACTGGGATACCCAGGCAGGCCCACTGGGAAAGGCAAATTGGAGAAAATAGAGGGCAATATAAGCGGTGTCATGAGGAGAGACTAGCGATACAGAGTCCAGTTTGGGGACAGGGTAAGATGCCAGAACCTGGAGTGACAAGTAAGGCCAATGGGATTAGGACAGTATACAGGAGCCCAAAGCAGGGATGCACTTCCTGGAAAGCCTCATAAGACAGGCTCTCGGCTACCAGGCAAGGTGGTAAGAGCGCAGTTCTAGATGTAAACTATGAGTTCCCAGCAGAGCTGACTGAGGCCCTCATCATACCCCAACTAGGAAAAGAATTAATCCCAGAGTCTGGCCTTAGGCTCATTACTTAGAAATTCAGGAACCTCGACTATAATGGTCAGAGCTGTATCCTCCAAAACCTGTACCATGGCATTCTAGCCCCATAACAGATCTTTTTTAAAAAGGGAAAAGAAAATTAAAAAGGGTAGGAGGAGGTTAAGGAAGGAGGATGGAAGGGGGTAAGGGTGAGATTTAAATTCCTAGGTGCAAATAGTTTGAGAAACCCTGCAAGCAATAGCATCCTTTGTGGTATTTATAATGCACATTAGCTTAAAATTTCATTTAAACAAGCAATCATTTTCCAACATTATTTGACAAACGAACCCCGCAGGACACACTCCAGGACAGAACAGACAGTTCAGAGAAATGCAGGGGCACAGGACCACATCAACTTGTGCAGAAGAAAGGAGGGTATTACAGAAACTGTGAATGCCCTGAAGAAAAGGCGTGAAAAGGAAGAAAGATGAACCACGAATTATGGTTGTAAAGAGGTGAAGATTGAGTTCGAAAAAAAGTAGGGGCAGATTAAAAAGGAACTGGAAAGCCTGAATGGACACAAAGAGGAGAGGTTCCTGAACTGAGAAATCATAGCATAAGGAGCAAAGATGGAATACCCTAGATCTAAGAGCTCAAAATCTGCACCAGGATTAACTGCTAGGGAAGGTGGGCTGCAGTGGGGTGGGGAGGTCGGCTGTGGTTTTCACTCAGTGGAAGTGTATGGCAGTGGAGAATGCCAGGGCTTTGAAATCAGACATTTTCTTTTGAATGTCAGCATTGTCATTTACCCCGGTGTAACCTTGGGTAAGGTGCTCAGCCTCTCTCCATCCCCTTTTTAGCAACAGGAAACTAAGTTTTAAAGACTTGTCCAACATTCCCAACTAGAAAGCATCACAGCAGGTTTCAGCACCAGATGCACCTGCCTCCAGAACCCCTGGCCTCGAACACAGTATTCTACCATATCCAACATCTTTTTGCCTTCAGCCTTTCCAGGGCAAAAGATCCAGCCACGCAACCAGTCTCCATGATCTCTTCTGGATACCTCTGAGTCTCTGTTTTTCTGTTAGTCAGCTAAAGAACATCACCTTTAACTTGCTTCCTCCACGGGAAAAATATTTAGTGGAATATAAAGTTACATAAGATCTGCGATATTGTTTTTAAAAATTCACTAAACCCCACTAAACATGTTAGGCAACATGTTTTTATCCCAGATACCAGCTATTATTATAGTTATTTTATTTTAACCTAGTATACATCCAATTCAGGTATAACATTGGACACCGTTCAGGTGACAGAGCCAACACGACCACTTAGAGATATCGTTGGTGGCTTCTGTTCTTTGAGCAGCCTAGTTTAGCACCTGTGTGCGCTTCGCAATTATCCAAGGCCAGCACCTGTCAGTATCTTTTTGGAGTCACCTCATTCTTAGCCGTGATGCTTGACTCCAGAACTCACCCTATCTAAGGGCTTTTTTCCTCATCTCCCTGTTTCCCACATTTGTACCCCAAGAGGGCTGGGGTGAGAAGCCTAGGCTCCTCAAAAAGTAGAGAACCGGTTCTCCATTCTAGCCGCAGACACCGGTCATCCGGCCTGGTGTGGCCGCGGCCGGTCCCTGGCAGCGAAAGGCCGGCAGGCAGCACCTCTGGAGGTGAGCGCGCGAAGAAAGCCCAGCCGAGCCTCGGCTTTGACTTGTAAACAGAGGCTTTGAAAGAGCAAAGTTGTGAGTTTGTCTCCATTCAAGCAAACTTCCTCTGCTGTTTGCTTTGGGCATTTTGCCGATGTGTCTGCAGAAAAGAATGGATTTCCTGTCTGTTCCTGCAGCCTCGTCCCGCTACGCACAGCTCGGCTGCCACCGCCAGGCTGGAGAGCGGGCGGGGAGACGCGTCGGGGTCGGAGCCCAGCATCCAAAGGGCTTCCCTCCGCCCCTGCTCCTCTTCCTTAACCGGCTCTTCCTCCCAGCTTACTCAGGCAGCGACGATGAAGAGGCCCCTTGGAGCGTTAGCCTGAAACACAGGGCTCCCCAGAGGAAAGTAAGAAAGAGGGCGTAGCTGACCTCCTGATGCGTGCCCCCCCCCCAATCGTGCAACGTTGTGTGCCCAAATAAGGCAATGACACCTAGCAGGGCTGTTATGAGGTCAAATGAGGTTTTCCTCATTTAATCACCAGGATAAAGGATCACCCCAGTGACAAACGTCCTTGGGGTTTACCGGAGGCCAAGCCCAGGCCGCCAGCCCACCTTCAATGACGGAGCTCTCCCAGGTGCTGAAATTCAAATACCAGCGAGGCCAGGACATTTCTCTAAATGCTGCAGGCAGCAGGCAGATCTACATTCAGGATCATTTTTCTCGGAGCATGTGGCTCTATCACTACATATTTCATTTTTTTCTACTTTGAGACAGGCATGGGTATTAAATTCTCATTTTCCTTTTTATTGTAACAAAAACAGTGCAAACGTGATTACAAACAGTAACTCCCTTAGTGTCAGAGAAAAAAAAGGGGAGACCTGTGTGTGTAGTGACAAAAAGAAGGTGGCTGCTGCCAATTGTCATCAAGGTGCTGTGCAAGCTAACAGTACAACACTGTCCAATGTTTCCAAAAAAGCAAGAAGTCTGGATCTGTAATGAGAACTCTTTGCATTTAAGTGTTGGCAACTAATTTTTTCTTTTCAAAAAAAAAACTGTGCAGGCCAATACAGCATGAAAAACCAAATATGCTCAAAGGAAAGATGCTTGAACTGTCCACCTTTGTGTTGAAACCTCTGTATTATCCTGCCTTAGGAAGAGTCAGCTGATTAGCTCTGAGTTAAGACCTCCAGACCCCATAGGAGCCAGAGGGACATTAAGAACCCAGCAGGACTAGGACCATCTGTGAGAGGGACACTTCAGAGTTACTATGATCATGTAGTAAGAAAGATCACACCGTTTCATCCTCAGAGAAAGGTTGTATTCTCCCTACTCAATAGGTGTGGAGAAAGATTAAATGCAAAGATTACCTAACAGGAACAACAGGATTTGAATCATATCTAAAGGGTATTGAAGGGTTTGGGGGAAAGATGCGTTTATGTATTATCTTTGTGACATTTTCAATTAAATGTAAAACCAACAGAACATCTTCTGCCAGGGTCACGGTGGTAATGAACACTCACCTCAGCTTGTTAGCACACCGATCCCTCAAAACAGCAAAAGGGAGGATAAATCAACTGCCCTTCCTACCTTTATCAGCATAAACAAAGAGATAAAAATACAGTATAAAATTTTAACTATCTTTCCCCATTCTACCTGCAAATGTGAAATTCCCCTGTGCTTCAATAAAGGAAAAATACTTCCAATGAAGTCTAACAAATGTCCCATCTGTTCAGAAAGCAGGAGACAGGCATCTTTTACATGTGACACCACTGCCCTCGTGTGGCCTAAGAAAATAATGCAGCTGTCTCCCCAAGGAGGCTTGAAAGGTTATGACTAAAATATTAAAATACGTAGTTTTCATAAAAATAAATTATTTATAACGTGGAACAATGTATAAAAAAACTTTCATTTTAAAGAATGAAAGTATAACTTATAATAAAACCTCAATTCAAATCATACCCTGGTCTCTGGGCTTCATTCCACACTGAGTTTTCTTACAGAAGGGAGAAGAAATCAAGAGGGAAAAAAAATGTCCTTAGGAAGCAGCTGGATAGCGAGGAGATGCGACTCTTGGACCTAATGATGACATCATTCACTTCCCTGCCACAGGGTCCATAACTGCCTTCCTGCATGGTTCCTGCAAGGAGGGCTGGCGGGAGAACTTTTACTTCTCACACTCATTTGTTGCCTCCACACCGTCAGTTTGTACCACAACCTCTGGCTGCACCATTCAAGACCAAGATAATCCCAGAGGCCATTCTTGGGCAGGCATCCTTCAAGGGGGCGGCAGGAATTCAACACCTGGGCAGAGAGTAAAAAAGAAAACTTCCCCAACACAGTGAACCAGACAGAATAGGGACATTATACCTAAAACTACATAAATCACACCAATATTTTATTCTCTCTTCCCTGACCATAGGGTGACTGAGTCAATAAACAATGATTTAAAATTGACATAAAACAAGGTGCCAGGCATGCTAAGGATAGAAACAAACCCCTCTGATCCAAATTATCCATAAAATGGGGATAATGCTGTCTGTTTGATCTTACTATCACACCATAGGGGGTAAAAGACTTTCTTTTGTTGGGCATCAAAGTCTCCCCAAGATTGGCCAGAGACTGCAGGTTTTTATCATAACCTTATAGTTTGAATTTAAGTGCAAGTGTTAATTTTAAATTTCATGCATGTGATTGTTTAGGTGATAATCTGAAAACTTAGTGAGTAACTTGTGCTTACATAACCCAGCACACAGATGCCCAGTTGCTCCCAGTAATGGTCAAAAGCAGGCCAGTTGGTCATCAAAAAAAAAGATCCTTAAGCCCCTACTCAGGAGAGCCTGACAGCTGCCAGGTCTACACAGCTGCAATCAGTGTTAGGAGATGCTCTCTGACTGGCAGGTGCTAACCAGCTGGACCCAGAGCACTTCTGAGGGTTGCAGCCTGCTGTGACGAGGCCCAGCCCCAACTCCCAGCACTACCCCCACCCCAGCCACGAGAGAGTGAGACCCCCTACAGCCCAACTGGTGTGCAGAGGGCAAAACAGCTGGTCTTTGTTTTACTCATATCAGGTACCTCTTCTGTTCTGTGTGAGGATTTGCATGAGAGGGGGATATTTGGAAAGAGAGGACAGGCGAGTGTCTGAGAAAATGGGCTTTGGCATCCGATCCGCCCATCTTGCAGCCTCACTACTGCCGCTTGTTAGCTGTGTGATCTCAGCAAGTTAATCTACGGCTGAGCTTAGATCCTCATCTGTAAAATGGGGCTAACATCCCCTCATTCCTTGGGTTGGTGTGAGAATGAGCGCATGTGTGGCAAGATTTTTGCATAGCTCCTGGCACATCACACAAGTTAAAGAATGCCAAGAGAGCTGACATTGTAAATAAATGAAGCCATGTTTGAAAGCTAGGTCAATTTCAGCATGGGGTGAGCGGAAGTGTAGAAGCAGGAAAGCCTTTGCATGCAATTTAGACTTAGAGACTATGAGAAAAGCAAAACTCTCCGGCATCAAGATCAGGGGCAGGCTTGGGAGTCAGAGAGCTCGGCCAACATGACCCGCAGCCATTTGTCGAACATTTACTTCTTCCCTTGTAACCTGCCAGGGACCACTATCGATCATTTTCTTTCCCTTCTGAGCCATCCCAGCGGCTGGGCTGACAAGGGTGAACGGCGATGTGATGGCTCCTAACTAGAAGGTTTTCACACTGCCTCATTTCTCCGGCGGCTGCTATAGTCTTTTCACACCAGGGTGACCAGCCCTGCCCTGGAGTGTTTCAAAAGTGGTCCCCCTCCTACTGCAGAAAAGCAAGTCCATGACCTTCTTTGTTTCTTCACTGTCAAGAACTGGCGGATGGGCTACACTTCCAATCCCCCGTCTGCCTTCAACCTAGTGTCCACTCTCTACTTTGTATTCCGAGTTAGACCAATTCCCAGCAGGACTCCTGGCCCTCAATCTCTCTTCACATTTGCTGTGAGCTTCAGGCCCAACTGCTTTGCACAGACCCCTATGCCTTTCGATCAGTCCATCTCCACTTTTTTTTTTCCCCTGTGAAATATAGTCCCCTTTGACCTGCCTTGTCTGCATCGTTTTCCTCAATAAAAATGAAAATTGGTTAAGGCCGCAGTCTCAAGCTGAAGTTCTCTTTTAGACAGTTTTATTGTGATATGATTTACATACCACAAAACTCATTGTTTTTAAGTGTACAACTGAATGAATTATAGTAAAATTCCAGAGTGCAATCATCACCACAATCTAATTTTAGAATATTTCCATCAACCTAAAATGAAACTTCATGCCAATTATAGTTACTCCACATTCCCACCCCCAGACTTTCGAATATTTCATATAAATGAAATCATCAACTATTGCATCTGGTCAAGCTGAGGTTTTTTTTTGTTTTTTTTTTTTTTTGAGACAGAGTCTCACTCTTTTGCCCGGGCTAGAGTGAGTGCCGTGGCATCAGCCTAGCTCACAGCAACCTCAAACTCCTGGGCTCAAGCAATCCTTCTGCCTTAGCCTTCCAAGTAGCTGGGACTACAGGCACGTGCCACCATGCCCAGCTAATTTTTTCTATATATTTTTAGTTGTCTGATTAATTTCTTTCTATTTTTAGTAGAGACGGGGTCTCGCTCTTGCTCAGGCTGGTTTCGAACTCCTGACAGGGTACTATGTCTAGTTTTGCTGATCATTCTTTCCCCAGGCTAAGCCTAGAGTGGCCTATATATAGAGGGTGCTCAAAGAGTTGTCAAGAAGTGGGGACATCTTCTCTAGCAGGCCAGGGAACAGGAGCAGAAGGGCATGTGATCTTGAGCTGTCCAAGGTACTCACATGTATAAAAAGAACTCAGGGCTGGGCGCGGTGGCTCACGCCTGTAATCCTAGCACTCTGGGAGGCCGAGGCGGGTGGATTGTGACTCACACTTCTCACTAGAGGGATATTGGAAGGCAAGAAAGGAGAGGAAAGTCCCACCTCCTGTTTGCTTGCTGTTCCTGTCTGTATCACCCCAGCAATAACACTGGGCCCAAGGACAGCAGCTGATTTCACTTCCAGCTTGCATGTCCTTTCGGTGCTCCCAGAACCATTCCCATGATGCTCCTTTGAAAGGTACCAGCAAGAGCTGGGCAGCTCCCTCCTCAAAGGTGCTGATCACCTCCTACGTTTCTCATTCCTAGGTGCTGTAGCTGCTGCCCAGAGTTACTATCTCTGTGATACTTCCATATCCCCTTCATGCTCTTTCATCAGTCTAACCTTGTAAGCATTTCCCTATATTGAATTCCTTCTGTTGAGTTATTTTGGTGCTCGCTTCGGCAGCACATATACCAAAATTAGAATGATACAGAGATTAGCATGGCCCCTGCGCAAGGATGACATGCAAAGCATTCCATATTTTAAAATAAAAATTAAGAAAAAGAAATATTTTGTTGATTTATTTTTGCTTAATTGTATAGTGACTAACTAAGCCCATTATACACACATGCACACACACACAATATTCTTCTAACTTTTTAAAATTCATATTGAAATATTACATACCATTTTTCATTATGTGATGGGATTCTATGTTACAACATACCTGCTTCATATCATAGGCATCTTTATCATTGTACTTCCACATGATTTCATCTACAGTTAGTACATCCTTTTTATGGTAATTGGATACATTCCATCTTCTCACATCATGTTGTTCGTTGCTCTAAATTTGCCTAAAGTATATTGGTCTTTTAAGGAACTTTAATTACACTGAGTTCTAATTAAATGAATTTATTTATTGAGCATCTATTCTGTGAAAACATTAAACTTAGTGTTTGAGGGATATAATGATAAGTTAGACACAATCTTTCTCTAGAAGAACTTGAATTTAGTGAGTAGACATGAAACTAAGATGATAAAGTAGGATTTTTCAAGATCTTTCCAATTTTAAGTAATCTGTCCTTCTCCCTCAAATACACTAACTCTCATACCCAAATTTTTATTTTTGAAGACAAGATAACAGCAATCACAAATCTCCATCCAGTTGCTATGCTGCAATTTTTTGTAATATTGTTCATCTACCCCATAAAAGGAGGGATTCTATTCAGAGTTCATAATGGTTTTGAGATAGAAAGAAATGTTGAGGGTACATCTAAGTTTAATTCTTTTACAGAATTAAACATGACCATGGATCCAAGGAAATACAAGATTTATCAAACTGGAAAACAAACAGTAATATAACTATACCCAATACTATACTGGTATTCAGAGAATTATCTTAACCAAACTCAACTTCAGCCCTACTGGAACTTAGATAGACTTCCATTGGGGCACCAGAAGGCATTTTTTTTAGACATCCTAACAAGGTCATTTTTCTTGGTATACATTTTACTCAAGGGAAAGATACCAATCCTACATTTCATTTACAACTGGGAGAAACCCAGCAGCCCAGTGTAATTTATTAATGACAGTTTTCTTTAAATAAGCTCTCTTCATAAGTTTATAATACATTCAAAAGGGGGAAAAAGGAAAGAGGGAAGTAAATAAACTCATTGGACATCCCTGAAGGTTGCTAGAGCACCAGCTCATTACTTTGAAATTTGGTAATGAAAAGGAAAAAAAAAAAGATCAGCATATACTATACCTTTCTAGGGTAAATAAATTTCAAGGCCATGAAAATAGCCTTAATGAAGGGAAGAAAATTTTCCCATCCAAAGGAATTCTTGCTAATAAATGAAGAAAAAAAGATAGAATTCAAAAATCACCATTTCTCAACTTTTCGTTAAACAACCAACCAGGCAATGGTTATTGTATTACTATCCTGGGACTGCTGTATAACAAACCACCCTAAACTGGGTAACTTAAAACAATAGAATGCTGGGCGTGGTGGCTCACACTTGTAATCACAGCACTCTGGAAGGGCAAGGCAAAAGGATTCCTTGAGGTCAGGAGTTCAAGACCAGCCTGAGCAAGAGCGAGACCCCATCTCTACTAAAAAATAGAAAAATTAGCCGGGCATGGTGGCATGCACCTGTAGTCCCAACTACTTGGGAGGCTGAGGCAGGAGGACCGCTTGAGCCCAGGAATTTGAGGTTGCAGTGAGCTAAGTTGACGCCACTGCAATCTAGCCCAGGTGACAGAGTGAGACTCTGTCTCAAAAAAAAAAAAAGTAGAAGTTTATTCTCTCACAATTCTGGGGCCTGGAAGTCCAACAT
>RJWJ010007531.1:0-57155 GCA_004363605.1 Indri indri | reverse complement strand
TGAAATAATATGCAGCTATTAAAGGATGAAATAGCCTCATATGTACCATAGAATGGTGTTGAAGATACATGGTTTTTAAAAATTAAAGGGCTTCTGAAAAAAAAAAGATTTAGTCTATATTCATCTTTAAAACCCACTCCCCCTAAAGAAAGAGAATGAGAAAGAATACTAGTTAATATTTTTTAAGACTCTTACCATGTACCAAAGCACAGTGTTAAATGTTCTACGTGCATCATCTCGCTTTTTACAACAAAACTTCTAGGAGGTAGGAAATACTATCGTATGATGGAACTCAAACCGTTATCTGTCAGAATTCAAAGTCCATATAACCTTAACCATTCACCATACTATATTGCCTACTCTCAATGTGCAGAAAAAGCCAACTTGCAGAGTAGTGTGTATAAATGTGACCTCATTTTTGTAAAGATAAAATTATGTTCTTTATAAATGTGTATGCATAAAGAAAAATCTGAAGAATATGTACCAAACTAACTCAGTGGTAAAATTACAGGAAACTTCTTCCTTGCTTTGTATATTTTAGATTTTTTAAGTTATTACTTTTATAATTAGACAAAATAATAAAGTTGAATTTTCAAAACAAAATTAGGAATAAATTGTAACATTTTAATACTGATAAACTGAGTTTTTAAACATAATTTTTTAAACAAAAAAATTCTTCTCCATAGTGACTTTTGGGATGGTAAACCCACATATGTATTACTTCAACAAGGTTATGTCATCTCTATTTTTGGACACTTCTGTGCCTGGTGAAGAAAGGACCAACTTTAAGTCTATTCGCAGCATAACTGATTTTTGGAAGGTAAGGTATCACGTGACTTATGGATGAAGTAGCTTTAGGAATTCCATAAACCCTTGGCACGCATAGTAGGCACTCAGTGAATAATTGTTGAAGGAATGAGTAAAAGTGAATATCACTTCTTTAAACTATTAGAATCAATCAACCAACCAGTAAATGTTTATTGAAACCTATGTTCTCAGTGTGATACTGTTCTTGTAACTTTAAAGAAATTGATTTTTTTTTAACTTTCTCATTTCATTTGGAAAATAGGAGACTTGCTTTTTAGGTGAGGGCTAGGACCTAAAGTTTGTCTATTATCGTGTATAGTGAAAATTACTCTTGAAAGTTAGCTATTTTAGGCCAGGTGTGGTGGCTCACGCCTGTAATCCTAGCACTCTGGGAGGCCAAGGTGGGAGGATTGCTTCAGCTCAGGAGTTTGAGACCAGCCTGAGCAAGAGCGAGCCCCTGTCTACTAAAAATAGAAAAATTAGCTGGGCATGGTGGTGTGCACCTGTAGTCCCAGCTACTCGGGAGGCTGAGGCAGGAGGATTGCTTGAGCCCAGGAGTTTAAAGTTACAGTGAACTACGATGATACCACTGCACTCTATCCAGGGCAACAGAGCGAGACTCTTGTCTCAAAAAAACAAAATTGTTTATTTGTTTTAATAAATTAAAAAAAAAAAAGAAAGAAAATTGCCCAGAAAGTGTAATATATGTGGTTTTGGCATACAACCCTCTACTGTATATATGTGTTACAATATATAATAAAGAGTACATACACAGAATATAATTTTATAGTGTCACAAACATTGGAGTACATAAGCATGAGACAGGGAAGGCTTTCCAGAGGTGATAACAATTCAATTGCGTTTTAAAGGATGGATCAGGGAAGGGAATTTTAGGAAGAAGGAACAATGTGTGCTATACGTATTAATAATTCTACATGTGGAGCTGTGTTTGGCATTGTGGGCATATGGAAGATAAGATAGAAAAGGCCAAATTATGAATTGGACAGAGGTCACATCGTGAGTGCCATGCTAGGAATTTGAAACATATCAAGGAGACAGGGTCATTTCCTGAGAGTGAGAGGGCAAGTGCAAGATGAGGGCTAAATGATCATACCTCAGTGGTTTGGTCCAGGTGAAATATGAACGAATGGTAAAAGTAGAGCACACCCCTGCCTCTTTTTTTACTGTGCTGCCTGAGGCATGTACATGGCCAACAGCAAAGAAGACAAAGTGAGCAAAGAAAAAATGAACCCTGGCCTTGGGAATCTTGGAATGAGTAGGGGGCAGAGCCAGGAGTAGCGGTCACCACGGCCAGAGTTGGGGAGGGGGTTGAGGAAAGGGGTGCACACAACTTTGGGGTGAAGTCATGACATGGGGCTATGTCCAGCTCTGATACTCGTGTATTGGAGGACAATCTTCAACATACTCACATAAGAAGGCAGGTGCCAGGCATGGTAGCTCACGCCGACAATCCCAGCACTTTGGGAGGCTGAGGCAGAAGGACTGCTTGAGCCCAGGAGTTCAAGACCAGCCTGGGCAACATAGCAAGACTCCATCTCTATAAAAAATATTTTAAAAATAAAAATAAAAGGGGAGAAGGGTTATAGGATTACATGAGTTAATGCTTATAAAGTGCTTAGAGCAGTGCCTAGTACATAATGAGTGCTTAATAAGTTTTAACCATCAGCAGCAGCATCATTATCATTAATATTTACGGTGGCTTGGTCAATAATTTTTCATACTCAAAATTTTTTATGCATAATGTTATGAATGTAGATTCTGTTGACATGAAAATATTTTTCCCATGATATCTGTCTTTCTATGTGAAGTTTATGGAAGGACCCTTTTTGGAAGGTCTGTACTGGGACTCATGGTACAATAACCAGCAGCTATATAATTTAAAAAATAGCAGTCGCATCTACTATGAGAACATACTTCTAGGAGTCCCCAGAGTCCGTCAACTGAAAGTCCGTAACAACACATGCAAGGTCTACTCATCCTTTCAGTCCTTGATGAATGAGTGTTATGGCAAATATACTTCTACAAATGAAGACCTGTCTGATTTTGGTCTTAAACATGATACTGAGTAAGTAGTATAAAACTATAAGGAACTTTTTCTAGCAATTTACCATTGTATCTTTTGCAAATTGTAAAAATGTTGTGTATTTTCCAAGTAACATGAGCGGGGGCCTGGAAGGTAAGTAGACTATTTCAACAGTAATATCAAAGGAAGATTCAGAGATAGCAATGTTTAGAAAAGGAAGAATACACCTGTTTTTGTTTACTTCAGGATGCAAAGTGTTTTCTTTTTTCTGACTGTGGTATATGAAGTGCTTAGTCATATTGGACACAGGGCAAAGCATCCATTTTTGCTTCTACAACAGTCAGTTTATCAGCTTTTCTGGCTTTGGCCAGAGACTCCCGTAAACATATCCCCCAAGCTTTCTGGAATCCTTAGGGAGTGTCTTCGGTGTGTTCTGCCACTTTCCTCCTCTCTCACTCTGGCTTACTTCAATGATACCTTCTGTTGTTGCCAATACTAAAAAGTGGCAGTTATGCTCTATAGGGACCGCAAATAATGATGTTTGCCAAAGATACTGTGGCCACTGTTCTCCAAAGTGGCTGAGTCTAATGCTGGTGTAGACTCATGTCTACATTTTATATTGAAAATATGAAAACCCAAAGCCACTGGCACAACCTCCCCTTGACACAGAAGCTGCTGGTATCAGTGCTGTTTTCACTCTACACTTTTAGAGTCACAAGAAAATCATAGGGGGAGAGAATAAACCTTTCATGTAATTTAATATTTATCAAAGTGATACAAATATTTACAAAGGTCTATTCCTTCCTACTCATAATTCCAACTCACCAGAAGCAGCGACTTTTAGCTCTTTTAGTTGTTTCTTCTGGTATGTACTTCCTTTTTCTAAATAACATCCTCATACTGCTATTACTTGATTTTACAGTTTTATATAGCTGTTGTCTATCGTGGAAGGTGATCTGTCATGTAGCTGTCTAATGCTACGCCCTCTGCATACACTCTTCCTGTTCCTCTTACCCTCTCAATATAGTTATATCATAATTATTGTTACTCAATGTTTATATATTATAAATATAAACTAGGATTATATTTCCTTTCTTGAACAACCTCCCCTGAACCCCCAGAATTAGTAATTGCTTTGTGGTTTTCGTTGACTTATTTCTACTTTGTATGAGTTTTGGGTGTTCTTGAGGGCTTGTATAATTCTTATGTATCTAGTAAATTCATAAGTATGATGACACGTTCTCTTAAATATTACAGTATTATTCACTCTTTCAACTCAAAATTATAAGATACAGCAATTATTACATTTTAAATTGTAATCTCCAGAATAATCTTTTAAGTATTCTAACATTCCAGATCTCATGACAATTATAAATACTTTAAATGTTAAAATTAACAGTATGGATTAGGTTTATTTTACCATCTCTATACATAACTGGAATTGTAAGTTATTATCTGTCATTCCTCAGTGACCAAAATAAGAATCAATTTGTGCTTGTCTATCTAAAATGTAAAATTTACTAATTAAAAACATCTTTAAAAATTGGAAACTAGGAAAGAGTTGGTATAACAAATCTTCCTGTTTCTGTTTAATAGTCATGCACAGAAAACACTCAAAAATATTACTATGGAAGTTTTATTAAAATACAAGTACTTTTTATAGTGGTATCACCCCCCACACACACGCTGAAAACATATTGTTGTTTTTTTAAAAAAATAAGGCCAGCCTGGTGGTTCACACCAGTAATCCTAGCACTTTGGGAGGCTGAGGCAGGAGGATCACTTGAGGCCAAGAGCTTGAGATCAGCCTGAGCAACATAGCAAGACCCCATCTCTACAAAAAATAGGAAAATTAGCCAGGGGTGGTGACAACACCCTGTAGTTCCAGGTACTCTGGAGGCTAAGGCAAGAGGATTGCTTGAACCCAGGAGTTTGAGGTTGCAGTAAGCTCTGATGACGCCACTGCACTCTAGCCTGGGCTGCACTCTAGCCTGGGCGACAGAGCAGGACTCTGTCTCCAAAAAAAAAAAAGTTTAGCGGTGCTGTGTATTTTGGGGAAACTGAAACTGAATAGAGAGACTGAAATGAGGAATCAAGGCCTTCTTTTTTTTTGATATCCCATAATTAAGTTAGAAAAATGGAAACAACTTAGACACGTTTTACTTTGATTTATGTAGTTTCATTAAAATAAGATAGCTGTGTAACAATATAGCATAGCAAAGTGTTTATTTATTGGGCATTTATAAACAATATACAATATTTACAAGACTATGAAGCACCTTTTTTTCCTATACTGAGGTAGATATTCTTGTTCTGCTTAACAACTAAACATCTCCTAAGACAACAGAGACAACATGTTAAAAGAAAACAAATCATTCATCATTTTCTAGTTCTATAATCCCTGAGACAACAGATGGATTTTTGAAAGATTTTCTCACAGCACCCAGTCCAGTGTTGCCCACAAGAAGCGCTAAAAAATAAAAATATATTAAATCTTAATCCTATTAATTCTTAACTCATTGTCTTGCTCTAAAATTGCCATAATACTTATGAATTTACTACTACTTTTTTTTAAACTACCACTTTTGAACCAGAGGTTAGTTTAAATTCTTAGACTACTTCTCAGTTGGGCTTTCTCATTTCACCTTTACTCTTTGTATGTCTAACAGATGGAAGTACTCTACTTCTAATACCAGCTCCCCTTGGCACTGGGGATTTGTTGGTGTTTACCGAAATGGGGGATATATTTTCACTTTATCAAAATCAAAATCTGAAACCAAAAACAAGTTCATTGACCTTCGACTGAACAGCTGGATCACAAGAGGGACCAGAGTTATTTTTATTGATTTTTCCTTATACAATGCTAATGTTAACCTATTTTGTATCATCAGGTGAGTGACTTCTTTGTTAGTATAGCTCACCCCTGAACAACATGGGTTTGAACTGCATGGGTCCACTTATATGTGGATTTTTTTCAATAAATTGAAAAATTTATTGACAATTTGAAAAAAATTCACAAACCATGTAGCCTAGAAATATCAAAAAAAATAAGAAAAAGGTATGTCATAAATGAGTATGTTTAGATGCTAGTCTTTTATCATTTACTACTGTGAAATATACACAAATCTATTATAAAAAGTTAAAGTTTACCAAAACTTAAACATTTACAGAGACCGTACGTGGTGCCATTTGCAGTCAAGAGAAATGTAAACGAGCATAACGATGCAGTAGTAAATCATATTGCATAAAATTAACCATAGTACATACTATACTACTGTACTAATTTCATAGGTACCTCCTGTTGGTATTGCGATGAGTTCAAATGTTGTGAGTAATCCACTTAAAATGCCATGTGACACTAATCATTTCCAGGTAAACAGTTCATCTCTCCAGTGAATTGCATATTCCAGTAAAAAGTGATCTCTCATGGTTCTCGTGTATTTTTCACTGTGTTTAATGCAGTATCGTAAACCTTGAATAACACCATGTGACCCATACAAAGTGCTACTAGTGATACTGGAAGTGCTCCCAATAAGCAGAAAAAAATCAAGACATTACAAGAAAAAGTTGCATTGCTTGATATATATCATAGACTGAGGTCTGCAGCTGCAATTGTCCACCATTTCAACGTAAATGAATTCAGTAGGCATAAGGCCCATTGCAAAAAAATGAAAAGGAAATTCACGAAGCCATCACTGCATCTATGCCAGCAGGCACGAAAACCTTGCATTTTGCAAAATACCTTTTTATCTCGTGTTGAAAATGCAGCTTTTATGTGGGTGCAGAAATCCTGTATGAAAGTCATATTGATAGACTCTAACATGATTCAAGAAAAAGCACAGTCATTATAAGACAACTTAAAGCAAAAGGAAGTTGAAGGATCTAAAGTCAGGAGAATTTAATGCCAGCAAATTTTGGTTTGATAATTTAAGAAAGAGGTTTGGCTTTAAACATGTCAAGATAACAGGAGAAGCAGCTTCTGCCAACCAACAGGCAGCACACAAGTTCCCAGATGTCATTAATGCCTTTTTATGATTATTGCAAATTATTTCTTCCTTGGCTTGTTGGAATCTCTGAGGGGAATGAAACCTTTGTGGGCTTCCAACTTGATTACTAACTTTCTTTGTTGTAAACTCATACTCTTAGAAGCTGTGTCCTTTCCTTTTTTGAAAATCATCTGTGACGGTTGGTCAGCTAGGAAGACTAGGCGATTGGTGGGCAGGGAAGACCAAACTATGTCATTCCTTTTTACTAAGGTTACTAATTCGTCATCTAAGCCTTGCATAAATCCAGAATTTAGCAAAGTGTCACCCCTACCATTTTCAAAGTTTCCAGGAGGTATCCCTGAATGTTGTTTGAATGTTTTCTCAAATCTAATATGAGAATCAGGTATGGTTTCATGTGGGCATACTTTTGCCCAATCTATAACTTCAAGAAATATCTGTGGGAAAGTCTTACGAAGGCAGTTACAGAGTTCCCTGCAGCTGTTTCTCCCTTCTGCATCTACTTTTTCAAAATTATCTAAGGGTCTTTTCCAACCTGCTAGTCTAAACCATTCTTCAACCTTGCTTCCTGGAACTAGTAATTGGATTAACTGATATAAGTCTGAGAATCCTGGATCATAAATTTTAAATGTTATTTTAAATTCTTTAACAAACCTGATGGGGTCTTGAGTAGGGTCAGGGAATCCAGATATTAGGGCTCTTAACTCAATTTTGGTCCAGGGAGTATATACTATGGTAGGTTTCTCTTTCCTGGTGGGTTTCATTTTAAAAGGAGCAATCACTATTTTATGTTCTTCCTAATGTTTTCTGACCTTTTCTTGGTCTGAGATGAAGGAATAGGGGAAGGAGGAGGAGGTAAAGTAAAATCGGCTGGATGAGAAAGCTCAGAGAGCAGAAGAGCGTAAAGAGCAGCAGCAGGAGAGGCGGTTTCCAGCGCCTTTTTGACTTCAGAAGTATCTTCTGTCAGTTTCTTTAATTCTGAGACAGTCTTGAATATTTTCTTAGTAACTTCCTGGAGGGAGGCAAGTTTATCGTTCCCTCTTTTGGATGATTTTAGGCACCAACCAAAATACAACTCCCACTCATTTTCCTTGATTTAGGAGCCTAATTTTCTAATTTAGTGCACAAGATAACCAATTTAGGAATATCAAAAGTTCCCCATTTTGGAAACCTCCAGCCCAAGTCATCCTCGGTATAATCTTTCCATTTACACAAGGACTTGCAAGTAGAGGTGACATAATTATCAAACATGAAACTAGCCAGGGTGCCCAAAAGGGCTCATTCTCAATTTTCCTCATTTTTAAAGGATTTGTTCCTCCTCCCACCTTTTTTTTTAAGTCTGCAGTTTAGTGTAGTGAATCTGAGTGTGCTGATTTGGGGCTGGACTCCATAGTGGTTCACCACTGAGTTGTTTCTGCCTTCTTACATGTCTTGGTTTCTGTCTTCGGGGTCTATTACCTCCAAGAGGACTCAAAATACTGAGTGATCAGCTCTTATATGCATTTCCCAGATGAGCCTCCTTTTAGTTAATTTTGGTGGAGATTCCCTGCGGGGCCACTGGGCACTGTGGAAAAATCACCCCCTGACACTTCCACTAGGCTCCTGATCACCCAGGAGCACCTTTCAGCTGGGAGGAGCAAAATGCCCTTTCTCTTTGGAGCTGAGAAGCTTAGTCTCTCATTTGTTTATGAAGGGACAGTTGAGTTTCTCATGCAAATACACAAATGAACCAATTGAAATTATTTATTCAGGAGGAAAAGGCAATGCAGAAAACTTGTTAAGAATGCACCTCCAATCAAAACAGGATCTCAAACAAAAATTTCCTAGGGAGGGAACAAACATCTCAGAATAAACCAAAGACAGTTGTCAACCAAAAAGCAGAAGGGTTTGAGACTCAGGATTTACCTTTTCCACCCAAGAAGCATGGAGCCACAAGAGTTCAATGGGCCCATGCTGGTACCTGTCTAGCACTGGGGTTAGGTGACTCCTTTGGGAGGTCCTGAGTGTTCTCTGAGCCCCACATTGGATGCCAGGACTGTCACCGGAAAAAAACAAACTCTGTAAACTATTTCAAAATATTATTCTGGGCTGGCCATGGTGGCTCACACTTGTAATCCTAGCACTCTGGGAGGCTGAGGCAGGAGGATCACTTGAGGTCAGGAGTTCGAGACGAGCCTGAGCAAGAGCAAGCTCCTGTCTCTACTAAAAATAGAAAAATTAGCTACACAACTAAAAACAGAAACAAAAAATTAGTCAGGCGTGGTGGCAAGCGCCTGTAATCCCAGCTACTCAGGAGACTGAGGCAGGAGGATTGCTTGAGCCCACAGCACTCTATCCCAGGCAACAAAGTGAGACTTGGTCGCCAAAGGAAAAAAAAAAAAAAAAAAAAAAAAAAAAAAAAAAAAAAAAAAAAAAAAAAAAAAATATATATATATATATATATATATATATATATATAAATAATTCTGAGCCAGTATGAGTGACCATGGCCTGGGGAAAACACAAACCCAAGAAGCCTTGAGTAAGTGGTCCCAGAGTGGTTAGGCTACAATTCTTATACATTACTTCAGGGAAACAGAGGTTACAGGCAAAGTCATTAATGAATACATGGAGGTTTTACATTGGTTTGGCACAAAAAGGCAGGATATCTTACAGTGGGGGCTTACAGGTCATAGATGGATTCAGAGATTCTTTAATTTATAACTGATTAAAGGAGTAAAGTTGTGTTTAAAAAGCTTGGAATCGGCAAAGGAATGATTAAATTTAGTTTTAAGATATATTAGTTAAGATAAGGAAGTCTGCTACTTATCATTGTGCTATGCCAGAGTCAGGTTATGAAAGCAAGGCACAGTATGCTGGGTCAAAGTAACCTGTGAAGCAAAACTGATAGTCTGCAGATGTGACTCTCTCCAGGTCCCCTAGGAAAGGAATTTGGAGCAAAGGACAGTGGTCAGAGTTCAGTCCTCATCACTCCCTTATCCAACATTGAGCACTTACTATGTACAAGATGTTAACAGTTTTGTTTGTTACCTGGGGTTTTGTTTTTATTGTTTATTTTGGCAGCACCTTATAACACTACCAATAAAATGTTTACGTAGGAATAATTACACTGTAAGATTGTGACAGAAATGTTGCTTCCTTAAATTACTTCTAATTCTTAATTATCTGAGGTTGTGGAGAACAACAGAAATACAGTGAACCTCAAAATCGTCTTATATTTAGTGATGGAATTAATTTTTATATTTCTGTTTGCATATGGATCTTTGTATCCAATTTCCAATGCCTAAAGTAAACAGAAAACCTTTGCTTTAGAATATGTGACCTTGACATTTAGAAGCAAGAAGTATTTCTGATAATCTAAAGGGAGAGAATGTATTTCCCGCCTCTGAAATATTGAAAATGGTGTATTTTGGGGAGAGTCATAATTAACAACAATATAGCATTTTCTTAAACATCTCATTCTCCTGTGGAGATAAATTATATTCCCAGTTATGAACGAGCAAACTGAACACCGAATAGGAATGAATGAATGGCTAAATTCATGTCTGTCTTTCTCATTTACATTGGTCTTTGGCCACTGTGAACATTCAGGATTCAGAAAAATTGGAGCCATTAAAAAATAAGTAAATCCACTAGAAAATGATTAAATTGAATCTATGACCCCAAGGAAATGTATTTTGTACAAAATAACTGGTTATCATTAAAGTATATGTCATCATTGATTAGAAATTTCACATTAAGTACCGAAATATAAATGATTGAAATGAATAGCTGTTTTCACAAACCTAATTTTACAGATTGGTGGCAGAATTCCCTGCAACTGGAGGAATACTTACTTCATGGCAGTTTTACTCTGTGAGGCTCCTCAAATATGTTAGCTACTATGATTATTTTATTGCTTCCTGTGAAATCACATTTTGTATTTTTCTTTTTGTCTTCACAACACAAGAAGTCAAAAAAATAAAAGAATTTAAGTCTGCCTATTTCAAAAGTATTTGGAACTGGCTAGAATTACTACTTTTGCTGGTGAGTATATATTCATGTGTACGGTTGAAGGGTATCACATTGGAACCCACCAATGAAGGAAGCATAAAAAACTGAATTTTCTATTTATCCAGAACTTATTTTAAAAGCTACGAGTATCAAACATAAAATGAACTGTCATAGTACATACTAATGGAGTGCCTCCAAAGGGAGAAATCTATTTTTTTATGATTTGGTCCTTTGGAGGGTTGGCATAAACCTAGAGGAATAAGTGATTCCACAAATCACTTAATGTACATAGTAGGTCTCCCTATTCCTACTTAAAAAACATGGTCCTTACAGGGTCTCATGTTTCATCAATTTTGAGTCTTTTGGGGTAAGGTCATTTAAAACATACTCTTCTATGTTGCCTAAATCTGCTTTCCTCTTCACACTAAATTTTGAAAGAACAGGCAAAAGACAAGAAGAGACAGAATACTGATGGCAGAGAGGGCAGGTGGAGGGGAACGAGTTGAGCAACCATAGGTAACCTGCAGGTACAGAGGGCACCAGGATTGGGGAAATAATCCCTGAAACACCAAAACCAAAGACAGTTCTAGTCATTGGAATGTACTAAAACAAACAGGGATTTAGGCAGAGTGAGACAAATATTAAGAGCTTGGTCTTAGGAACAGTCAATGAACAACTTTTTGGTTCACTTAATCTGATCTTTCACCCTCACTGGCCCTTAGTTATAGCCATTCAAAATTAGATTCAAACTTTCTCAAAATCAGGAAGTATGCCACCTAACTCTCTGGTAGCCCCAATAATGTCTAACAAAGGGCATGGCATTAAATGTTAAACTATTTAAACATTTATTATTTCAGGCAAGGAAAGTCAAAGGAAAAATTTCATGATGGTTATAAAGCTCGGAGAGCTAAGATAACCTGCTCTGAAATCCTCTTTAAAAAGGGTTTTTAGGCCATGTATGGTGGCTTATGCCTGTAATCCCACTTTGGGAGGCCAAAGCAGGAGAATTGCTTGAAGTTCAAGGTTACAGTGAGCTATGATCATGCCACTGCACTCCAGCCTAGGCTACAGAATGAGACACTGTCTATTTAAAAAAAGAGAGAGAGGGAGTTGTTAAAGGGTTCTAAAAGGGTTTGTTTTATGTAACTGTAAAATTTTTTTCATGTAATATAACATGGTAGAAAATTTTAAACTTTTAGGTATGATGTAGAACAGAAACCCTTATACCCTAGTCAGAATTACAGTCATTTTATACATTTGTGCTTTATGACTCAATGAAACAAACAGGTAGATAGACTAGGATGGCTAAGCAACCAATATTTTTCTATTTTTATGATAATTATGCTACCTTAAACTTCTCTAAATTGAGGGTTATTTCCATTTATGTAGAAGAATATGTCCTATCTTTCCCTCCCTTTTTGTTAAACTTTTGATGAACTTTTTCATGTGTCTCTTCATAGGCTGCAAGACATTTAGATGTAGAGATAGTCTCTAATTTAACCCTTCTTATTTTCCATTTAGTTGTGTTTTGTGTCTGTTTCCTTCAACACATACTGTAATATGCAAATTTTTCTCTTACTTGGACATCTGTTGAAAAGTACTGAAAAATATTCAGACTTCTATTTTCTTGCATATTGGCATATTTATTACAACAATATAACTGCTATTACTATCTTCTTTGCATGGATAAAGGTATTTACATTTTATTATATTACATAATACAACAGGATAATAGCATAATGTTATAATGAACTTAAACTACAAAGTTGTGTAAAAAAATTTTCTTAACTACTAAGTAATTTTAAAAGCAGTTTGGCCTTGTAAATGATTGCTGGCAAATCCTCAAACACTCTTATCATTAAGTACCTCCTTAATTTGAAGCAGAATTCTTCTGAAATTAATTTAACTTATTCTAAGTCATCTTTGATATTCTCCTATTTCAATTAACTTTATTCTCTTTCAGATACTCAAATTCATAAGCTTTAATAAAACAATGTCTCAGCTGTCATCAACTTTGTCCCGCTGTATCAAAGACATAGTAGGATTTGCCATCATGTTTTTTATAATATTCTTTGCTTATGCCCAGTTAGGATTTCTTGTTTTTGGATCACAGGTTGACGACTTTTCCACTTTTCAAAATTCCATGTAAGCTCTTAGTATAAGTGTAATAATTTTACCTAAGATAACAAAAATTGGCCTCCATGTCTCAGTACTGTTTATTCTCCGGGCAAAAGAAATCTTAACTGTCTTGTTTAGAGGGCACTGTCTTAAGAATCTTATTGATATTGACTTGATAGTCCTCTGCTGATCTGCCAAAGATGCATTTTGGAAATAGCTTTATAGGCATAAAACAATCAGTAATAGGCAACTCACAGAAGTGGGTAGGTAGAATCCCTAAAAAAGTATTCAGGCTCTTTCCTTGAAAGCAAAATATTTTCATAAATTTCCTCTTTTTGAAAAGGAAAAGCAACTTCTATCTGTATGAGAAAATTATGATATTCTAAAATAACAATTCTCAAAATATATTCTGTGGAATTCTAGACCAAGATTGTCCAGGGGAAAATGGCTTTGTATTTAAGTAAGTTTGGGAGATTTTGTAACACGGTTTTGGAAATTCGCAGTGCATATTAACATATGGCTTTGAGAAATCTTGCAATAATTTTGTTAACCTGTAATTAAGAGTTCCACAAACTTACTTGCGACCCTTTTGCTAGATTTTTGGGAAACTGTCTAAAGAAATGTCTTAAATTGCCCTCTTTTTTCCATCCACATGTAAATAATTGAAATATAATGTATAAAATATTGTAACATTTTTCTGAAATAACCCTTTACTGAATCAGTAGTGGAAAGAAGAGTAGACTAGGAACCAAGAATACATAATTCCAATTTCCCATTCTGCCACTAGCTACTTAACTTTTCTAGACCTTAATTTGTAATTTCTAGACCTTACCTGTAAAATGAAGAAGCTGGTCTAAATTAAAAGCCCAGTTGATAGGTTTTACAGAAAATAAGACACAAGTAAAGTGAGCAAAGTGGAAAACGGGTGAAAAGAAATTATCAAAAATGTGGCATAGAGGCTGGGCGCAGTGGCTCACGCCTGTAATCCTAGCACTCTGGGAGGCCAAGGTGGGCGGATCGTCCTGAGCTCAGGAGTTCGTGACCAGCCTGAGCAAGAGCGAGACCCCGTCTCTACCAAAAATAGAAAGAAATTAATTGGACAGCTAAAAATATATATAGAAAAAATTAGCCGGGCATGGTGGCACATGCCTGTAGTCCCAGCTACTTGGGAGGCTGAGACAGTAGGATTGCTCGAGCCCGGGAGTTTGAGGTTGCTGTGAGCTAGGCTGACACCACGGCACTCGCCCCAGGCAAGAGAGTGAGACTCTGTCTCAAAAAAAAAAAAAATAAAATGTGGCATAGACAGACAAAATGTTGGGAGAGGGTATGAGACAAAGGATCGAATGAGAAGGCTTCATGTATGTTTAACCTGAGTTACAGAAGACAGAGAGAGGAAATATTTGGAGAATGCTTAGGAATAGTTATCACCCAATCATTGCCTCTGAGAGTGGAAAATCATGTTCATGATAAATGGCACGTTATTATGGAACAATCTGTAAGTTATTTTAATTCAGTAAGAAAGAACTCTAGAAGGCAAAAGTATCAAAAAGTTACAAAACAGGCTGGGTGTGATAGCTCACGCCTGGAATCCCAGCACTTTGGGAGACGGAGGCAGGAGGATAGCTTGAGGCCAGCCTGGGCAACAAACACAGCTCTGCAAAAATTTTTTTAAAAAATTAAAAAATTAGTCAGTGGGCCGGGCATGGTGGCTCATGCCTGTAATTCTACCACTCTAGGAGGCTGAGGCAGGAGATTGCTTGAGGTCAACAGTTTGAGACCAGCCTGAACCAGAGTGAGATCCCATCTCTACTAAAAATAGAAAAAAATTAGCCAGTTGTGCCTGTAGTCTCAGCTACTTGGGAGGCTGAGGCAGGAGGATCGCTTGCGCCCAGGAGTTTGAGGTTGCAGTGAGCCAGGGTGATGCCACAGCACTCTAGCCTCTAGTCCAGGCAACAGAGCGAGACTCTGTCTCAAAAAAAAAAAAAAAAAAAAAATTAGTCGGGGTACACCTATAGTCCTAGCCACTTGGGAGACTGAGACAGGAAGATCACTCGAGCCCAGGAGTGTGAGGCTATGGTGAGCTATGATCGCACCACTGCACTGCAGCCTGGGCAACACAGTGAGACACTGTCTCTAAAAAAACCATAAAAATAAAAAAACAAAAATAAGTTACAAAACAGCATTTCATTCAATATAACCCTGTATGCTGAGATGTCATGTTCCTTTCAGCTTGCAAAAAAGAACAGAAAAAAAGGATAAACTAAGCTCCGATTAAGAGGAGAAAAGAGATATTGTATTTGGAGTCTCCAGTTTCCATGTGACTTTAACCATTCAATAAATTGCTTAGGTTTTTGTTATTCACATTTACAGAGCAGAGGTATCTAAACACTTTCCTGGTAGAAAAGCGTTAAAGGGAAGCTTTATTTACTAATTTCTGGAGAGGAGAAAAGAATGAGAAATGGTGCCTATAACTTATCTTTTCCTTCACAACTTGAGGATAAAAGATCATGTCAGAAACACTAAAGCAGAACCTCTTGTTCTCCTATTCCAGAAAGGAAAAGGTATTTCGTTTGTGGTGACACTTTTGGTTTCCTTCCAATTCAGCATTTTCTCTCCTATGTGGAAGAGCATTATGAACTAGTATTAAAAGCAGGATATATTTTAAGTGTGATTCAATCAGGTCTCAGCTAAGTGCTGGGGATGGAATGCCAGACAACTCATAGGACTATTTCTTTGAATGCTTTTTCTTCCTTTGTTAAAGATAGTCTTCTGTTCCCTTTATGTGACTCACAAAAACAATAAGGGACAAGAAGTGGTCTCCCTTCTAACTGACTAATCTTGCAGAGTATCAACATAGTATTAAAAATTTCTTCCCAGGTTTGCCCATAAAATAAATAACACACACACATAATTTATAACTGATATCCCTGATGTGTCCAGTGATGTCACTGCAAATGATGAGAAGATAAGATTTCAGGTTAGGAAATCCTAATTCCACTTCTGCTACCAGTATGCTACTCGAAGTCTTAATTTCTTCATTTTCCATCTTTAAAATTAGGAAAATGAAGGTATGCACTACTTAAAATGGCAGTTCACATCAAACCAAGCATTTGTAGTTATTGAAGAGGATAAATTTAACCTTAGGATAATGTGGAGGATCATTATCACACTTGTTTCAGACTAGCAAGTGACACATTTTTGGCATCCAGAAGTATTGGTTAAGACAAAAATTAAACACATCATTGTCATTAGCAAGTTTAGGGCTCTTGAGTCTAGGTACAAGTTGAAAAACCACTTGTTGGACCAAGTCAAAGCATTTGAAGTTTCAGAGGACACAGGAATGGCCAAGGAGGCCACTGCCAAAACCAACTGGTAAACAGATATCCCAAGGTTCAGATCTTATAGGTGAACATTTAGTTCACATTGGTTAAATAAACTGAAGCCTGCTGATCCCGACATTTACCTGTTCAGCTATTGAAATATCTCAAGTCTTGCCTTTAGGGGAATTTTCTACGTCCAGTTTTAGGGAACTCTGTACTAACACAATTTAAAGGCAGAAAACATACGCCATATGCAGCTACTTTCCTAGAGACATTAGTAACTCCCATCAGTTGTCATGTGTGTACATGAACAGATATTTTCTAATGTCTTTCTTTCTTTCCATCAAAGATTTGCACAATTTCGAATAGTTCTTGGAGATTTTAATTTTGCTGGTATTCAGCAAGCCAATTGGATCTTGGGACCCATTTACTTCATCACTTTCATCTTTTTTGTGTTCTTTGTCCTGCTGGTAAGAATGACCATGTGTTCTTTTGGGGGGGGGGGAGGGATGGTTTAGAATAAAAAATGAAATTACTCATTTAGGAGAAATTGTAGTACCACTTAGCTGTTGGAGCACTTTACATATATTAAGAATGGTGTGGATTCTTAGTAATCAAGATTCTCTAGTGTCTAATGTTTTCAAGTTGTCCAGTGGAGAGTATGATCACAATACTTAACATTTGGGTGTTTACTTTAGACAAGAATGTGCTAAATCCCTTACACAAATAACCTGAATGTCCCACATCTCTCCAGGCTGGGACAAGCCATACCATGAGGTATGAATTTGGTTATTAATATTCTGCCCCTATTGCAATGGCTTTTGGCTCTTAAGGATGAAAGCTCACAACCCTTTGAGATTCCTAGGAGTCACATCCATTAATAGGATGGGTCTCTCATATGCACTCAGAACAAGTCTATTTGGGCTTCCTAATCAAGGCATTGTTATTCTCCTCCATGAAAACCCTGATAGCACAGAAGCTATCTCCTACTGATGGCCAAGAGTCTTAGGTGACAGAGCTGGGCCACCATGAAAAGTGCAGAGGTGGGCTGGGGTAAGAATATGCTCTCCACATTTGTGTTATCTGGACATTAGCAGTTGTAGAAACCTTAATAAGTCTGTGAATTTAAGCAGCTTCATAGAATTAGAAACACCTTTATGAACATATAATCACCTCATTCTAAATCTTCTGATATGTAATATTGGTTAATGTGTGTATATATTAAATATATTATTAGTAACCAGTTCATATGCATTACTTTACATTCTGCTTTTCTCATTTACCATAAAACACATTTGCCCACACCCACACTACACACTTTCCATTCTACCCTATTGTAGTCTGCATAGTCATTTCTCTATTTTTGAGACTAGCAAGTGACAAATTGTTGGCATTCTGATTTTATCAGAAGTATTGGTTAAGACAAAAATTAAACATATCACTGTCATTAGACAGCATATGCGTTACTTACTAAATTTTTATTGAAATAATTATTTGAATATTTCTCCCCAGAACATGTTCTTGGCAATAATTAATGATACCTATTCTGAAGTGAAAGCTGATTATTCAATAGGCAGAAGGCCAGACTTTGAACTTGGTGAAATGATTAAAAAGGTAAGTCAAATTCTATTCCTAATTAGAATTCTAGGACGCATATTATTCAGTTTATACTCTTGTTTAAATAACACTCCACCACCGCCCCCAAACCCTCACACCTTGGGTTTTGTTTTTGTGTTTTGATCCAGTATTATTGCAATGTTATTTGCATTATTTTACTACCAGGGAAGAGAAATATGCTTTCTGGCTTTAAAAATCTAGCCAAATTTATTTCAGAGTTCTATATATAAAATAATTGTTATTTCTGAAATGCAAAGCACTGTTGGGTATTATAATAAAATTATCTCATCCCTCCAAAATTTTGCAATTTAGATGCTGGCAAATTTCCATAACATAAACTCAGAACTCCATGTGTGTGGTCTTCCTCATTTTTCTTGTTTCTTTTAATGACCACACTATTATCTCAGTCACTCCTGGTTCAGAAACCTTGAAAAGACTTTATTTCTTTGTCCCTTATACCGTCTTTTGTCGAGGCTTATATGTAGTTTATTGTGTAGTTCTTGCTTACACTTGTGAAATTCAAGGACATTTTGAATTCCAACTGCCACCACTAGATTAAGGCTTTCAGTACTTTTCACCCAGCCTTCTGTAGATAACATCTTCTTAACTGTTCTAGCCTCTTTCCCCCGTGCAAGTCCAGATCTGAGCATGTCAGTTTCCCTGGGCCTATCAAAATATACCCAAATTCCTTACTCAAATATTCCAAGTCCTCCTCAAGTCTCACAGTCCCAACCTATCTTTATTATCATTTTACTATAGTGTTTATACCTGTCTCTACTTACAGCACCATTATGTCCCAGCCAATCTGTTTTGAGCACTATGCTATATACCATGCTTGCTCATTCGCTCTCCTCTCAGCTTTGCTCAGATCATTGTCTGACCCCTGAAATATTCCCACAGCTCTTATCTATCTTGCTAATATTCTATTCTCCTTGAAAGAGTTGAATCTCCCTGTCCCCTTGACACCTACCTCACTCTGAGTTGTAGCAGAGTTGTGAGTACTGGTCACACCTCCCTGCCAGCTTAGCCATCTCTGCATACTTCATGGCTCTAAGCACAGCACTTCGTGGAGAAAAGGGCCCAGTTGCTGTGGGGTTAATACCGTTTAAGAACTATGTCCAAGAACTTATCTGTAAAAGAAAACTGTTATGATGCCCACAATAAGCTTAATTGTGATTTTTACCCCCATCTTTTATCTTGAGAATGGTGCTGGTTATATGCATTAAATGTGTTAACTTCCTTAATGCAATACATTTTAACACTTTTACAAGATTTTTGTTTTTTTCAAGTTCAAGTGTCACACTTCCCAAGAGAAGAACCCCGTTTTCAACAGCAGGCCGAAACCATCAGTAGTGACAAGGTGCAAGGACAATCACAGCATTTTGCCCCCACATTTCTTTAGGGTAGCAGTCCCTAGAGACAAGCATTCCATATTTCTTTACTTTTGATTAAACATTAATAATACAGGATTTTTGTGAATTCTCACACTACTTTTAATTATGCCCAGAGTTATACAAACGCTCTTGAGAAACTCAAACTGAAGAAAGCTCAAAAAGATGAAGACGAGAAAACGTAAGATGACCTTTCTCAAATTTATAACTTACCATTTTAAAATTCTACATTATGTAGGAAACTTGCAACGAATGAGGTTTTGATTGCAAGACAAGCCCCATCCTTTGTGGTGATTCTCAGTCAGCACACCCAGTAGTGCCTCATTTCTGAGCATGAAACTCTAAGCTTATCGCTTCGTGGCCTTTTGGCTAAGATCAAGTGAAACTCTAAGCTAATTTAAAATTAATATAATGTATGCCAAGCCACTCAGAAAAAGCTTTAGGAGAAAACTGGGGAAGAGAATAAAGTCTCTCTAAGAAAGGATGGAAATAATTTTACTCTATATTAAGTGTATTTGCTTAGCTACCAAAATAAAAAGATTTTACACACAATACTTATTGACAAAACTTATATAATACTCACATTTATTGAATGATTTTGGTGTCAGAATGCTTCCCAAACTCAGGCCTCTGGCAGTGGAGCATAAAAACTTTTCTTTTAAAACAGTTAATGACATGTGATACTCTGGAGAACATATTAATGAATACATTTTCCAAATAACTAGCATGTATTATCAGAAAGAAAAGAAATACAATTCAGATCCTTACTATATATCTGATATTTTACGGTGGCATCTCCCTTTTTACTGTCATATGCCTCTGATTTTTATTTTATATTCTCAGAAGCAAAAGGAGGGA
This sequence comes from Indri indri, assembly GCA_004363605.1. Lineage (NCBI taxonomy): Eukaryota > Metazoa > Chordata > Mammalia > Primates > Indriidae > Indri > Indri indri. The sequence goes on along the minus strand of RJWJ010007531.1, from coordinate 37,003 downwards.
TGATTTGGCTGAACAAGCTAGAAGAGAAGGCTTTGATGAAAATGTAAGATTTTAATTTTTTCATAAACAAAAGTGGTAGCTGTAGTAGAAATATGCTTACAAAATGTTGTAATTAAGAATTGAAGTGACTTTTTTTCTGAGCAGTAGTTATGACCTCCAAACAGATCTCCCAGAATCTAGAGCCTTTCTCATTTAAGACAAACCATTTGGATTCCAGATGCTTCCTCTCCTATTGGTACTCTCTGCCAGATACCCGGGTCCTGAAGGTATAAACTCACTGTGGAGTTTTAACACTGGGTATTTACAGTGAGTACACTCTATTGAGATGATTATTGTAACCATTAAGGTGATGAATTATTTTAATGATTTCATTTTTTATATTTAAAATTTGTAACATATATACTCAACAAATCTGGAATTTAAGGAACATATATATGGAGTTTAAGAAATACATACCACCACCACTCAACTGGAAAAAAAAAAAAAGTAGAACACTGCTCTACTTCTGGTCACCCCCATCCTGCTGATCCCACAAATGCTCAGAAAGATGACAGCAGGCTTGGGAGACTGCAATAAGCAAGCAAATATTGGAGGGAGTGAGGTTTCTCAGCATCAGATAAAAGAGCCACAAAAATGAAAAGGATAAGGGTTAAAATGAACTTTGTGATGCTGAATTAGAATTGCAGATGTGTGTGTGTACATATGTAACTATGCATATTTTCTAGCTCTCTCCACTATGAGGGCTAGAAGAAATTATATCCTAGTAGCAATGGCACTAGTACTCAGATCTTGGTTTCCAAATACCATTCTCCTATGAAAGAAACTGGAGCTCCTTGGAGATATGACTAATTCTAGGGCTGGAAAGTACAGTTGACCCCTGAACAACACAGGTGTGAACTGCCTGGGTCCACCACTTATGCACAGATTTTATTTGACTCAGATCAAAAACACAGTATTTGAGGATGTGAAACCCATGTATAAGAAGGGCTGACCTTTCAAACACACAGGTTCTGTAGGGCCAACTGCAGAATTTGAGTATGTGCAGATTTTGGTATGAGCAGGGAGTCCTAGAATTAATCCCCCAAGTACGCTGGAGGAAAACTGTACAAGATTAATCTAGAATATCTTGCTGAATCAGAAAGTAAAATTGCTCAAAGAATGATGACAATCTGTTAAAAGAACACAAGTCAGTTTGAGGGGCTCAAACTGGCCAAATCTGGGAACATTTTAGCACTATAATGAATAATGATTTATAATCCATTGAATAAAGTAGAATTCCATGAGTCTATACTGACTTAACATACAAATGAATAAAATTCTGATGAGGAATGAGACATTTACATACCTCTCCACAAAATACTCATTAATTACAAAAATACAAGAAGTAATTTTAGAATGGAGAAGTCTGACAGCACCTTACTCAAATATTCAAAGTAACCACCATCAGAATTGAAACAAACTGAAATCATATGCCACCTAATACCATGAGAATCAGCATCCCTTCTGTGACATCCCTGTCAAAGATATAAAACCTGAATCTAATCATGACAAAATTTCACACAAACTAAACTGAAGGACGTTCTACAAAATAATTGGCGTGTTCTTCAAAAGTGCTGAGGTCCACAGCTAACATCATACTGAATGGGGAAAAGCTGAAAGCCTTTCCTGTAAGATCTGGAACAAGACAAGGATGTCAAATTCATCACTCCTATTCAACATAGTATTAGGAGTTCTAGCTAGAATAATCAGGCAAGGGAAAGAAATATAATAAAGGGCATCCAAATTGGAAAAGAGAAAGACAAATTGTCCCTCTTTGCTGATGATATGATCTTATATCTAGAAAACCTAAAGACTCAACCAAAAAATTTCTAGGTTTGATAAATTCGGTAAAGTTGCAGGATAAGAAAAATCAACATTCAAAGATCAGTAGCGTTTCTATGTACCAATAATGAACTAGCTGAGAAATAAAAAAGGCAATCCCATTTATAATAGCTACAAACAGCATAAAATACCCAGGAATAAATTTAATCAAGAAAGTGAAAGATTTCTACAAGGAAAATGAAAACTATAAAACACTGATAAAAATATTGAAGATGTAAACAAATGCAAGACATCCCGTGCTCATGAATCTGAAGAATTTAGTATCATTAAAATGAGCATACTGCCTGAAGCAATCTACAGATTCAATGAAATCCCTATCAAAATACCAATGTCATTTTTCACAGAAATAGAAAAAACAGTCCTAAAATTCTTATGGAACCAAAAAAGAGCCCAAATAGCCAAAGCAATCCTGAGCAAAAAGAACAAAGCTGAAGTCATTGCACTCCCTGACTTCAAAATACATTACAAGGTACAGTAACCAAAACAGCATGGTACTGGTATGAACAGCTGTTCTATCAGGCGAGTGCTCTGCAGTGACTTTGCTGATGCACAGACCTAAAACCCAGGCAGGGAAAAAGCCAGTGGGACTCAAAATCTGAGGCCTAGAGAGTAGAGGAGACTAGCTTAAGATCCTCAACCCTATGATGCTTGTGTGCCAAAGACATGAAACAGAGATCTGGACGGGAAGGCCTATATTTCATACACTGTGTTTGCCTGATATATGTGTCCTCTTCTGGTCAGACTGCAGCCTATACTTACTTGTCCTCTAACTTGACAGGAGATTCAAAGGGCAGAGAAGATGAAAAAATGGAAAGAGAGGCTTGAGAATAAGTATTATGCCACAGAAATTCAAGATGACTACCAGCCTGTCACTCAACAAGAATTTGGAGAGTAAGCTTTTGTTCTAACCAGGGTACTATGGGATATCATGATAGGGGGATTGAGGATATGAGTTACACATTATTTTCCTGAACCCACAACCTTACTCTGTTGAGATGCCATTTTTAAAAATTTTCTACCCAATTTTAAAATTAAACTATATTAACTCCATTTGCCTAAAAGATGAGAGACCAATTTCTTTTATCCCTACACCTCTAAATAGGAACTGCCATTTATATTTCATGTGCATAGCAGATACCGTTCTCCATACAGCTTTAGAATATTAGATCTATAACTGGCCAAAAAAGGCATGTTTTAGGAGCTTACAATACCATCTTCCCACTCAAAGCTGTCTCTTAATACATGAAAGAGTATTACTGACTCATTCTCTACTTCTAAATTATCTTGTAGACTCTTTTTATATGCTGTGGAGCTGGAGAAAGAATTACATTACATCAATTCAAAACTAAATCGAGTAATGAGAAAGCTCTCGGCTCTAGGACATTGAGACAAGTGGAGGTGAGAATCTGTTGTGTCATCATTGAGCATTTCTAACAAAGACTTACTCATGCATTATTTCCTAAACTTGTATACATTTCAGGCACCCTTTAAAAGCCCTAAACCACCTATCACCAAACTATCCTCAGATCAATTATAATAATCAAATAATTTCCAGGAATTAAGTGCCCTAACTGGGACCCACCATACAATCCAGGCATAGTACAACATTCCTCCAAAATACATATACACTGCTATACACACAAAGGATTTTATAATGAGATTTATTAGATTCTAGGAATGTGAAGGAAAATACAAAATAATGCTTATGGTTCACGAGGCAGGTCTCTAATTAATAGTTCAATAAGTAGGTAGAGAAAGACAGTTTTCTTACAGAGTGTAAGAAGAGTTAGTAATTTCAAGTACATCACATACCATGTTTTGACTTCCTATGGCCGTAGACAAATTAATAAAGGTTTGGATCATTATATAAAACCCAAGTAAAATAGTCTCCCTCCGTTCTTCAGAATTTGAAGTTTCCTGGAAAAACCAAAGTGTGGAACCAACTCCGAACCATCTACAGAAATTTTACTAATATATTCAAACTTCAAATTCACCTAGGCAGTTTGAAGTTATTTCCCAAGAATAAAATAAAGAGCAGGCTAGGTGTACCAGCATCATAAGAAGTTATGTCTGGGAAGTGTAGGAGCCCTGTTTGGATGGTTGGAAAGTTTTGTATGGCTGGCATTTTGGAAATTGGAGGGAAACTCTTCTAATTTTTATAGGCTACGTAAGGCCCCGCAGAATAGCCACATGTCCTCTTAGCGCAAGCACCATCACTTGACATTGGCACACAACTTCTACACTGGTGCTCAAAAGTCCCTGGATTTTAAAACTTGAATAAAAATATTTTTTAAAATTACTACCCACCTTCCTCAGGCCAAGCTATTCTCTTAAGAGACTGTACATCAAGTTTTCTTAATAGGATAATTCAGTGCAACGAGAAATGCTAACTATTCTCCCTGCAGCTTCTCCCTTGATATCCACAAGGGAATCAACAACATGGCCTTTCCCTGCCTTACCACTCCCCAGAGCTGTAGCCAGGCAGATAGCCGAGGGACTCTGCTGTGCCCTAACATGGTTCCTGGGTGGGGTAAAATTCAAACAAAGCCTAAAAACATTAAGGTAAGGGAACACTTGGAAGTCCATATTTTCTCTTTTTAACACCTATTGGAAAAACAAACATACATTTACAATGACTTAGAACATTCAAGTTCTTTTATTACAAAAGTCTGTACAAGGAAGTGCCAGCCACAGCAATGCAATTATACTGGTGGACACATATATATCTATATCTATATATTATTTGTATATAGATATACAGTTTTTATTTGTACCAAAGGAAAACTATCACAAACTGCCTAGTTTTACCACCTATGACTCAACTGTGACACACAATACTGTCACATAAGTGCTGCCATGCCACTACTATCTATTCTACTTGTAGTCAGACATTAACACTGAATAACATCATGAAGCAGCTGTTAATTCTACAATGAAACCAATCAGGCCACTGACTTATAAAAATATGGTCCTCATATAGATTTAGCATTATAAAGAAGGAATATATTATTTAAAACATTTAAATAGTACATATGGACATTTTTTCATGTGGTATATAAAATAAAACATTCATATAAAATATACAGTGCACGTAATATTAGATGTTTGGATACACTCCTGTCTGGAGACTAAAAGATACTAACTGAAATGTACACTGCATGATGGATTCAAATCAAAGTGATTCGTCTTATGGTGTTTTCGATTTCACTTTTCTAGGTATACATTATGAATAACCTAGTTGTATCAAAAGGAAACCACACAAAAAGGGCTGGATTTAGTGCTTTTTTATTCCCCAACTATACATTCACTACTAGATTCTCCCTCCCCGCAAAAAAGGCATTGCACACACAGGTGAAATGTGAAGTACTAGAATCACTATTTATTACCACACTACTTCATGTGCTTAATATGTAATAGTGCCAGAAGTCTGAGGTTCATGCTTCCCTCACCTTATTAAAGGATGTTGCAAAATTCCATTTTTATATGGAAAAAATTGTTAATATTAGCTAGTTAAGAAAAACCATGCGTGAGTCACTGCATGCAAAACATGGGCACAAAGTGAGACAGTCATCAATACAAAAAAGCACCAGGGGAAAAAAATTAACACTTAGATTAAGTCTGACCCAAATCTGTTAGCATAAATGAAGTCACCATTCTGTAAAAACGATTAGAGGAATGATACAAGGAGAGTACCTGAAGAAAAGCCATGCAAACCCAAAGGAAAAAAAGAGATGCTAAGGGTGTATGACAAGGGGTATACCACTACACACCCTATAAACAGCTGCTTTAAACGGCATACGATTGAGCAAAAGGTGGTCCCTTCAGAGGGTGTTTTTTGTATGGATTCTGCTGATTAAAAGAGGGGGGAAAGATAAGACCTCCTAAAAGTACACGTAAAAATGCAGTGGTATAGCCCTTGTTGAGAACAGATTTACTTGCAATTTACGCCCATCTGATTGAACACACAAATCTGAGCACCATCAGAGTTCCGACATACTGACACGGCTATTTTCTCACATTATCTGGAAGGACTGGTGGGGAACTGCGCAGGATCTGCTCCAGACAAATCGCATCATCACCAGCTGATAAACAAAGTAACTCAGGAAACGAACAGTAACTTAAGTCCCATAGGCAGCATGTGATATGATTCAGTTCTGTGTATGATGTGTGGTATGTGTTTTCAATATACTAAGCAAGGTCACTTTTTGGTCTACCCACTGTTACCTTTATCCAGGAGCTGTGTGACCACCGAATTGCAACATTTTGCTAACATATTACCTGTAAGGTGTCACTTTGGGAATTAAACAGAAAGGTGTTCCAAAGCAGGACTTGAAATTTCAGTTTGATTTTGGTTTTCTAACAAAACACAGAACATACAGTTCCATATGTGCACTTTTATAGGCTTTTCTTTCAAATTTTCAGTCATTCTGTAAGAAAAAGGCAACCGAAGAATTCAGTGTGAAGATTTTCCTCTCAATTTTCTTCAGTAATGAAAAACAAAACGTTGGTAATAACAAAAAACTCATATTTCCAAAGTTCTTGAAGTTGAAAGGATAAAATCCTAGTCTTTTGCTAAAAGGATGCATTTGTAGTACAAAACAATGAAGGAAACTGTATGTTTGCTAAAGGTGGAGAGGACAGTCTGTTGTTAATATGCAACATCACTTACACTCCCTAGAGAGGGCCTGCTTACCCTCCCATCATTGTTTAGTGGCATCACAACCAAGTACAAAATGAGATTCTCTGAGTGCCTGACAAAATGAACTCAAGTACCAGCCAAGTACACATGACGATAGCTTCAAGGAATACAACTGACTTTATGACATGAATTCTCAAGGAGCATACTTTATATGGATTTTGAAGAATCTTGTTTGCTTATAAGAACTTCAAGAAGCCTAAGCTTTGCTTTAATTTTCTTATACTCCCTGTACTCCTCAAGCACTGGAACACGATCCTCCTTCTGGGCATTCCTAGGGAAGAAAATAAAATCTGTAATGTTCTAGATATCATTTGGAAAATAATAAAGACCCAGAATTTCTCCTAACATGAGACATAATGTTACTACATACAAGTTCAAATAAAAAGTTGCTCTATAAGCAAAAAGGTTATTGGACTTACTCCCTAATCATCCCTCCTGCCCCCTGAAGAAACATTACTAAAATGCTCTTATTTTTGATAGATTTCTCCACTGATTAAATGATGCTATACTTCTTATCAATGATCAGTCTAGATAACTAGAGGTAATATAATATCTTAATAAGACATCCACTGCTACACTCTGCCAGATCTGTATCTATTAAGTAATGGAAGCCTACACTGAGTCATTTCATACATCTATTAATAGTTAACTGTGGCTCCAGTAAATTAAGATGTAAAAGTAAGCCATCTTACCTGCAACGAAAGAGTAGTTTACTAACCTAACTTTATATTAATGACCCAATTAAACTGAATGCAATTCAGTTTAATCACTAGCTAAAAAGCATCAAACCATCCTAAGTATAATCATAAGCAAAATTTTCTTCCAGTAATACAAAGAAATAGAAGGCACTTGGGAAAATGCATTCCTGAACTTCAGATTTTCTTAACCCCACATATGCCAGCCTATATAGGTGACTCACAAAGCAGAGAGAATTAATTTAGAGTAAATGCATTTTAGAATTTGTAATATTAGCTAACAGCTTGGTAAGACTCCCAGGTTACTTAGAAAAACATTTTCGTGGTCTGAGATAATTTAACTCTCATTTCTGGCCACCATCTGAATTAGAATATATTTTTCTTAGTTTTAAAAGACTCCTCAGGGTCAACTGTGCATTACCCAGTCAGATAAGCACACATGCCATATTGTATTATAGGAGCCACATGGCTGCCACACTGGTACACACCTTGGGAATGGGCAACCTGGAATGACTCAACATGCAGCCTAAGCACAATGGTCTCGGTATAAAAATTTAAAATCCCAACTAGTTGAGGATATCACTCTTGTTATGGGATCCTTTCTAAAATGAGAAATATCTTACTTCACAACCACTTCCAAAAGGGTAAGGATACAGAATTAAAGAATATAAAATCACTGCAACATAACCAAGCTCCCTAGGACAACCTTAAAAATGTTGTTGTCTTTTCCCTGCCATTAATAGCAGGGCTTCGGAGCATAAGGGAATATTTTTAAATTGTATTTCCAATGCTAACATTCTATATGCACAATTTCTTTCTAATCTCATATATTCTAATATTTTAACATATAGGCATTTAGGAGTTAAAGGAGAAAGATGATTTAATTTTGTGCTGCTACAACAAACCTTCCATTTTGTTGATAAAATGTTTCTTCAAATTCCCGTAATGTTTTACGTAGTTTCTTTTTTTCAGCTCTGGCTTTCCATAGTTGTTCCAGTAACTCAGGCCTAAAATTGAAACGGAAGAAAAACATTATTGAAAGGCCAAGGTTGATTATATTCTTAACAGTAGTTCTAGCCCTGGCTGCAAATTAAAATCAGCTGGGAACATTTAGCACCTACCAATGCGTAAGCTCCATCCCAAACCAATTAAATCAGAATAGCTGAAGGTAGGGCTCAGCATTAGTACTTTTTAAAAAACAATCTTCCCAGGTGATCATAAAGTGAAGTCAGGTTTAAGAACAACTGTCGTACACCACAGAATCCAAAGGTAAAGAAGCTGATACAGGCCGGGCGCGTTGGCTCACACCCGTAATCCTAGCACTCTGGGAGGCCGAGGCCGGCGGATTGTTTGAACTGAGGAGCTCGAGACCAGCCTGAGCAAGAGCAAGACCCCCCCCCGCCCCCGTCTCTACTAAAAAAAAAATAGAAAGAAATTATCTGGACAACTAAAAATATATAGAAAAAATTAGCCGGGCATGGTGGCACATGCCTGTAGTCCCAGCTACTCGGGAGGCTGAGGCAGGAGGATCGCTTGAGCCCAGGAATTTGAGGTTGCTACGAGCTAGGCTAATGCCACAGCACTCTAGCCTGGGCAACTGAGTGAGACTCTTGTCTCAAAAAAAAAAAAGAAGCTGATACAGAACAAACTAACAAACTCTCAACTGGTTCCTGTACTTTATTATAAATCAAATGTAAGGTTTTTTGTTTTTTTTTTTTTAACTTTTGAAACACACCAATGTTTAATCAAGAAAGTGGGTAGACAACATGTATCTGTAAATCACACTTAAGAAGGGTGTATATCCCTTGATTAATCTCTTGTATTAATTCCCTTCAAGTGCAATTATTTAATGCCAAATTCCTTGGCATACACATTTTATCATACAAATAGGCTAAAATCACAAACCAGCACACATACATAGAAGCTGCTCTAGTACTTGACAATCGGAGATCCAGAGCCAGTTTTTCTTGATTTTCTTCAACATCAGATTCTGAGTTTTCCAATGAAGACTCCACCTGTACAGCAGTTCTCAAGATATCACTCAACTCAGAGGACAGACTAATACCATCTTCTTCTTCTTCCTAAAAAGACATTCAAACAGAATCAAACATGCCTTGACTTTCAACTTTTCCTTTAGGAAAGAGATCAGAGAATGGTTTCTTTAAAGAATTACCTTGATTTCTTCAAAAAAATGTGCAGTTTCTCCTTCTATGATTGGCTGTAACATCTGACCCCTTCGCTTGGTGGATGGAGATCCCTATAACAATCAATTACATAAATAGTTTTACACTGTAATTATTTAAAGTGTCCAGTGAAGCTTCACTTCATTATGTTACAAATGTTAAACTTTATTTTCAAAATCTTAAGCATTTGCTTTAAATATTTTGGGGGGATTAATAAATTTATTTTTGCTTGTATTTTTCTTTTTACTTATACACAAGGGTGATAAATGATAATGTCTAGAAAAGTATAAGAGAGAATTCAACAAATATTTTCAATATTTTAAATAAGAACATACACTTTAATTTGGAAGCACTTTTCTTTTAAAAAATAGTTGTCAACTTTTTTGATCTAAGGACCCTTCTTTTTTAAAAAAAATAACAGCTTTAGGAGAGCCCCAGTGGTTCATGCCTGTAATCCCAGCACTGTGAGAGACCAGGGCAGGAGCATCACTTGAGCTCAGGAGTTCGAGACCAGCCTGAGCAAGAGGGAGACTCCATCTCTACTGAAAAAATAGAAAAATTAGCTGGGCATTGTGGCATGCGCCTGTAGTCCCAGCTACTCGGGAGGCTGAAGCAGGAGGATTGCTTGAGCCCAGGAGTTTGAGGTTGCTGTGAAGTATGATGATGCCACTGCAGTCAACCCAGGGTGACAGAGTGAGACTCTGTCTCACAGAAAAACAACAGCAACAATAACCAGCTTTATTACAATATAATTACATACCATAAAATTCACCCTTTTAAAATGTACAATTCAATGGTTTTTAGTATATTCATATGGTTGTGCAACCATCACCACTAATTTCAGAACATTTCTTCACCTCAAAAGAAATCCTGACCCATTAGCTGTTTCTTACTTGCACTCTCTCCCTAGCTCTTGGGAAACAGTAATATAACATTCTGTCTCTATGGGCTTGCCTATTATAAATATTTCATATAAATGAGATCATATAATATGTGGCCTTTTTTGTCTGGCTTCTTTCATTTAGCACATTTTCAAGTTCACCCATGCTGTAGCATATACCAGTATTTCATTCCTTTTTATGACTGAATAATGTTTCAGTGTATGGACATACCAATTTTATTTATCCATTAGTTGACAGACATTGGGATTGCTTCTACTTTTCAGCTATTATGAACAATACTACTATGAACATTTATGTACAAATTTTTGCATGGACATATATTCCCAATTCTCTTGGGTGTTTACCTAGGAGGGGAAATGAAGAGTCACAGAGTAACCGTATGTTTAAACTTTTGAGGAACTGCCAAATAGTAGCCACACCATTTTACATTCCTACCAGCAGTGCATGAAAGTTCTACTTTCTCCAAATCCCCACCAACACTCTTATCTTTTTGATTACAGCCATACTAGTGGTATGAAATGGTTATCTCAATGTGGTTTTTATTTGCATTTCCCTAATGACTAATGCTGTCCAACATCTTTTCAGGTCCTTGTTAGCCATTTATATATTCTCTGGAGAAATGTCTATTCAAATTCTTTGCTCACTTTTAACCAGGTTATTTGTCTTTTTATTTTTGAGTTGTAAGAATTCTTTCTATTTTTTGGATACAAGACCTGTATCAGGGCATATACATATGATTTGCAAACATTTTCTCCCATTCTGTAGGTTGTCTTCGTTTTCTTTTAATAGTGTCCTTAGATATACAGAAGTTTTTAATTTTTATAATGTCCAACTTAGGTTTTTCTGCTGCTTTTTTTGTTTTGGGTGTCATATCTTAAAAAAAAAAAATCATCTAACCCAAAGTCATGATTTACTCCTATGTTTTCTAGGAGTTTTTATAGTTCTAGCTCTTACATTTAGGTCTATGACCCATTTTGAGTTGCTTTTTATATATGGTATAAGATAAAGACCCAACTTCATTCTTTTGCACATAGATACCCAGTTGTCTCAGCACCATTTGTTGAAAAAACTATTCTTTCCTATCAAATTTCTTTGACTTAACTTTTAGACTCCAAATTTCTCTTTATAATAGATAGTTATATTTAATAGTCCATAAGACACAGAAATGCTTCCTACAGGCTCAGTTTTAAAAGACAAACCTGGGGTTCTAAAATCGTTTTCCACAAAGAACTTCGAAACCTATTTATACTGTTATAGAATTATGAAATATGAGTGACACACAAAACTTGCAAATAGAGGATAAAATCTGTATAAAATGAACTGTCTTATAGAAGAATTTGTAACATACAAAATTCCTTGTTAAAGGAAAACTGATTATCTTAATATCTAAATAAAATAGTGTTGAGAAGGCAAACTTAAAAAAAGTCAATTAAAAAAGAATCAGTTTACATGAGGGCTAAATAAAAAGCACTGAGAAGGCCAATGTGAACTTTCTAATAATGAGTAATTAGGCAGTCAATGCCTAAAAAGGAAGCCCCCATGCAAGTGGCTACCTACATAAAATAGCCTGAAAGCCACAGCAAACCATAAGCTCCACTCAATTAATTCCTAGGTAATAATGCAGAATGGGCTAATAAGACAAATTTATCTAGAATCTAATGGTTAATTTGGGGATAGCATTTAATCTGCACTTAAATATTAGGGTTTTCATTTTTCTTTAAAAACATAAACAAAGATGAATAAAGCACTATTTTAACGGACTTTTCCCCATCAATAAAGATTAACTTATTTACCTTGGCTATGTATTTCTCTGATATACCACCATAATAATTTTTCAATATGAAGAGAACATCCTGGTAAAATGAACTAGAGAAATATTTGCTTATTTTACTTACAAGGACAGGAGTGATACTAGCTCTTGTCAGCATCTGCTTTACAAGCCTGTATCTATCATAGAGAGGTTTAACAATGTGCCTTTCTTCCCTGGTCACCTGAAGCAAACAAAAAGGAAATTGCCTAGTCGTAAGAAATCTAAAATGTACAAAACATTAAACAATGACTTCCACCCCCAATGTAAAATTTTTTATTAAATAAGTAGGCAATCCCCCAATTATAAGAAACAATGCTTTATAAAACAGCTCTGAAGAACGTAGGCCACAAAAGTGATTCATGTTCTTTTTTAAGACAGAAAATCAAATCTTTTTAGCAAGAGAGACATTACCGGCCTTCCATGTTGACTTTCATAATAAAGAAGACTTTTCTGGAGAGAAGTTTTCTCTTCTACCAAATGATCTTTGGTCATTTTCTGGAATTAAAAAAAAAATACCAAAAAACAAAACAAAACAAAACAAAAAACCAACTCCATTGGCACCGTCATTATTCTCCTCACTCCCACAATGTAAATAATTAGGTTGAAAGGGCAGACCATCACCAGTCTAGCCCAGGCTAATGCATCCTCTGCTTATTGATTTGCAAGCAGAATTTTTCAGTCTCTTATAGAATCTGGTCTTCTAATAAGTAGGTAACAACCCCCTTTGATGGCTTGATTTATATTTTATCTGAATAAATTATAAATCCTGGCTTGGGTAAATTACTTAACTTCTTTTTGTCCAGTATCCCAGTCTGTTAAGTGGGAATACTTCATCCTACCTCAAAGGGCTCTAATGAGGACTAAATGAGTGACTATATGTAAGGCATTTACAACACTGTCTACCCAGCACACAGTAAACATATCTAATTACCTGTTATTTTATTTAATGTTGCACATTTATTAGCATTAAGACTAATGGGCACACACCCCATACATATATGCACAGGTTTTATAATCCAGTATTTCTCCTAAATTATTAAGAAAATCTGGGCCAGGCACAGTGGTTCATGTCTATAATCCCAACACATTGGAAGGCTGAGGCAGGAGGCATCGCTTGAGGTCGGGCGTTTGAGACCAGCCTGGGGAACACAGTGAGACCTGTCTCTACCAAAAAAAAAAAAATTTTTTTTCTTGTCAGAGGGCTAATGTGCCAACGTCATAACAAGGTTTGAAGGGGGCACATCTCACGTATGCTCATAAAAACCCAATTATCATGCTTATGAACTACAAAAGGATCTTCTACAAAAAATGTTTTTAAAAATTAGCTGGGCGTGGTGGCGTGTGTTTATAGTCCTAGCTACTCAGGATACTCGGGAGGCTGAAGCTGAAGGGTCACTTGAGTCCAGGAGTTTGAGGATGCAGTGAGCTGTGATAACACCACTGCATTCTATCCCGGGCAACAGAGCAAGACTGTGTCTCCAAAACAAACAAAACAAAAAATCTGGCAACAGAATAGTGGAAAGATCCCGAAAAAAACTCAACGATGTCAATTTGTAACCTTAGACTTCTATTCTATTACCTCAGCTCCCCTGGATTGGCACATTCTTAACATTGCAGTACTCCCCTCACGTCTCTTAGTATTCTGAATGGTAGAACAGGCAGAATTTCCCAAATTTATTTGTCCATATTACCTTCCCCTTTGTTCCACAGGATCACCTATTAGCATCTCAACGTTCCACAGAATATCCTTCAACACTAGACCAAATAAACTCTACTTATTCCCAGGACTAGTTAATACTTCCCTGTCTCTGACCAGAGTGAAATTAGAGATTAACAAAATTCACTGGATATTATCTTCCTATAACAAATATCATTTTAGACTATATACATGAAGTAGAGGATAGCTGAGTATAGGGTCTGTAAACCACTATGGTTTCGACCTCAAGCTTGAACCTTAAACCCAGGACAAGGAATTCAAATTAAGCAAATCCAATCAAATAGTTGGGGTGGGGGTTGGGAGGAGCTGTTCTAACAAGAAACTTAAAAGCCAAGTTAGGGGAGGGGAGGAATGAGAATGACTAATTCAACTCTATTAAAGGGAAAGAAAGACTAATATTTGCCAAGGTAAGAGTGTGCATTAGGACTCACCATTACTGGGACAAAATTCACCTGAGACCATCTACCACCACTCTCCCAGCAAATCTCATCTGATACAGGATTTGAGTTGCCAAGTGCTTTGACCAGGACTACCCTAGGCACAGGCTTTACTGAGTAAGAGTAATGTTTCTTCAGAAAAAATTAATTCATTTAATCCTTATAACCACCATATCAAGTTAGTATTTTTTTAAAAGACATAATCACGTCCATATACATCATACAATGGCTGAAGGGACTGAGTGGCAGAATGCGTATGATATAACCAGTCCATGCCACGCATGAGCTAAGAGCTCAATACATACAGCTATTAAGGCCAGGATTCAAACTCAGGTCTGTTTGATGCTCTTTAAACACTCACTTAGCCAACTATCTCCAACATAAATGATCTGATCAACATTCTAGTTTTTTTAGTTTTGTTATTGTGACTCAATCCCTGAAACACTTGGCATTTATGGTATGCTGATAAAAGTATGTTTCTGAATCTTGGGGGGCAAACTTGGGGGGCAGACTCAGGCAGTTTGACTACCTGGACTTCTGAATCCTGCTGTGGTAATTACTTTGTTTCAGGAATTCTAAAGGCTAGTCTGGGCAAAAATCATAGCTCAAGATTACCTTGATATCTTCTGGAAGACACCTCTCAACACGTTTTTCTTTCAGTCTTTTCAGAATAAGTTCAAGGGTTGCTTCCTTAGATGGTTTTTTCTCCTTCTGAATGACCCTGGATTCATCTTCATTCTCTTCATCTTCATGGTCTAGAGAAGAGCCAAAGCTTTTTGGAAGAGTATTACTACGTGGACGTGTCTGAGGTACAAATTCTCCATCAGAATTTTTGTGTTTTGCATCTACATTTCAGAAATAAGAGGACAGATCAATAATAAGTGATTTTAGCTAAAATGTAACTAAGTCAAATAAACAAGATATGCAACAAGAAAGTATACATTACTAGCACACAGACTCAGATATTTCAAAGTCACATAAAATACTTAAATTATATAGCAAGAGAGCTATTCTATTCATTCTTTAAACCAATATTCATAGAAAGCCTACTATAAAATAAGACTCTCTGATGAGCATGGGAGATAAAGTAGTAAACAAAACAAATATGGTCTCTGTTCTCATGGAGCATATATTCAGGGAAGGAAAAACAATAACCAAGTAATGAGATTAATAAACAAAATAATTTCAGAGTGCTAAGTGCTACAAAGAAGATAAAACAGGATGGAGTCACAGAGCTACAAGGAGTGCTTTGTGGAGGAGGAACTACGTTGGATGAGATTGACAAAGAAGGCATTTCTGAATGGTGTCATCACGTTGAATATGGAATAGGGAGCTGGTCCAGCATTCGAGGATTTAGGGGAAGAGCATTTGTCCTAAATTGAGGCAACAGCCAGTGCAAAGGCCCTAAAGCTTGGCATATTTGAGGAACAGAAAATGAGATATGAGAAAGTGATAAAACTGGCTAAGGACAGAGTGTGCAAGGCCTTGAAAAGGTAAGAAGTTTGGACTTTATTCTAAATGGAAGGTCACTGAAGGGCCTGAGCAAGAGGGTAACATGATTTTTTAAAAGATAATTCTGGAAGCTATGCAACAGATGGACTGTATGACAGCAGGAGTGAAAGAAATTGGGAAATCAGGAGGCTAATGCTAGTCAATTTAACAATATCAACTAGTAATATAATAATGGTAATGATTTTCACTGATGACCAGAAACTGGCAGTAAATACGAAAATGTTTAACAGAATTAAAGGGGAAAATAAAGTGATATTCTCAAGAAGAGTTAAGAGCAATGATCTTAACCACAAGAATATAAACTCCGTGACAGCAGGTAGTCTGTCTGGTTCACTGCCATAACCCCCATTGTCTGCAAAGTACTTGGTACTTACAGAGGTATTAAATATTTTATTATATAAATTCAAATGAACAAACCAAAGTGATGCTCCAGATAACAAACCCATACTTAGCACAGATAATTTTTTAAGTATTAATAATTATTAAAAAACATACTCACTAAACACCAAGTAAACATACCTTAGCAACTACCATGTTGGGCTGACACCCAGAAACATAAAACCTAGTTTATGATTCAAGAAGACTTACAATTTAGTCTTTGTGGAATAAACAATTCACTATGATTAGATATCCTTACACTTAGATGAAATACCCAGCCAAAAAAATCTTAATAAAATATCTAACAAAAACCAAACTGCTTAATATTTCAAGTACATTTCAGGTAAACTTTATCAGTTCAACTATGAATACAAAATCTAGGGTAACTTTCAACATAATATTACTAATAAAAACACAAGAAAGACATTTGAAAGAATATAGTACTATAGATTTCCCATCTCTTTTTTTCTAGATTTCCCAACTCTTAGTATGCAACTTTGACCCTAATAAAAGAACAAAAGGAAATGTTTATTTTTGCCAGTGTCCAAGTTTTAAAATTATCAAAAATTGTAATTATAATTCCTAGACATTATTATAAAGAACATGTGAAAATGCAAATATAGGCTGGGTGCAGGGGCTCGTGCCTATAATCCCAGCACTTCTGGAGGCTGAGGCAAGAGGATCACCTGAAGCTAAGAGTTTAAGACTGAACTACGTGACATAGCAAGACCTCGTCTTCATAAAAAATATTAGCCAGGTATGGTGGTGCATGCCTATAGTCTTAGTGGAGGCTGAGGGAGGAGGATCAGTAAAGGCAAGGAGGAGTTTGAGGCTGCAATGAGCTATGATCACACCACTGCACTCCAGTCTGGGCAACAGAGTGAGACTGTCTCAAAAAAAAAAAAAACAAAAAAACAAAAAAACACAACAACAAATATTTTACAAATGGCACATCACGTACCTTTAATTTGCTTCCGCAGTTTGGTAAGCTCTGTCATCCATTTTAATACCTTTGGATTGGCTGCAATATCAGTGTAAGAAGGCTGAGAAATTAAGGAACACAATCACT
This sequence comes from Indri indri, assembly GCA_004363605.1. Lineage (NCBI taxonomy): Eukaryota > Metazoa > Chordata > Mammalia > Primates > Indriidae > Indri > Indri indri. Next base: position 19,720 of record RJWJ010007531.1, on the reverse strand, counting down.
ATACTTTTGTGGTAAGCAATGGTTATCTTAATTTATGGCCAAATAGTACTTTACAGTTCCCACAGCATAGACTTCACTCACTCCTCATTTTACTTTATCTTATTTTGATTAGATGGGACAGGATATTAAGTAAAGCTCTCCCAGAGCAGGCTCTAGTAACTGCCAGAAGCCAGATGTAAATATGGGTCTTCTGACTCCAAGTATAAGACTCTTTCCACTTCACATGTTCTAATTATTAAGCCGCCCCCCAACCGGCTCCCCTTCCTCCCTCCTTCACTTGCTCTCTCCCTCCTCTCTTGGTACTTGTGGTTTTTGACAACAGCAATAGCAGTAACATGATTTATCAATGTAAAGTACTTGTTTTAAAAATTCTAACAGCTGTTTTCCCAGTGGAAACATAAAGAAGCCAGGGTGCAACGGCATGAACACTGGCTTGGTAATCGGGAGGCGAAGGACCCACATGGTCACTACGTCTCTGGGCATCTCAGCTTTGTCATCTCTCTCAAGACAGAGCTAAACTAGTGCTCTTGAGAGACTCTTTCCCCAGGTTCTAATATTAGATCCAGGTCACTCTGAGAAATGCTACGAACTTACCTTGCTATTTCTTTCCCTTTCAAACTGTTCCTCAAATTGTCTGATTTTTTTCTGAAGTTTCTTGACCACCTGATAAGGTGTTCTGTCTTCTCTCTTTTCATCTTTTGAACTAAAGGATGATCTTCGAATCCTGAATTAAAACAGAAGGTCAGCACTGTGTATTAGTTAAATTTTCAAGCACCAACACCATATCTCTTATTGCCCTGACATAACCCTATTACTAATAAGTATATTTTAAAAGTGAAATTAAGTCCCTAACACTAAAGGACAGTTAGTAAAAAGAAACACTATTGTGTTACAGACCACAATATTAGTTAACACGAGCGGTGATGAAAACAATTTGGAACAGTTTAAAATGTGTTTGGGAACAAGGCAGAAAAGAAACAAAGATACCTAGCAGCTCAGAGCTCTTTTAAGTGTTCAAACTATATGGGAAAGTTTTTGACATGCAGAGCAATTTAAGGCTTTGATAAAAAAAAAAAACATGAGGAACCAATCGGCACCACTTGCTGCTTCCCTTTCAGAGTTCTGTGTTTCAGTCACAAATGAATAAACGAATGAATATACCACGAAGAAATGTCTACCTGAGAGCAAACCTCAAATGCTACACCTCAGTAAACTCAGAATTTTATACAAAAAAAAAAATTACAAAAATGTGCTTCATGAAATAAAGGAGAAAGCTTTGAACTGTAGGCCTGGAAAACTAAACCTCTCAGAGGACCTGGGTACATAATAGGAATCGCCTCTCATAAGTACATAAAAATCACATACCGAGCAAAAGAAAGTGCTTTAGATGAGGAATCCAACTTTTCTGGATCATGTAGGAAACGCTGGCTTTGCCCAAAATCTAAACTGCGGTGTGATAATACTGGAGGACAGTCCTCTTCCAAGGGGTGATGATTCATTCTTCCAGCTTGTGGAGACAGCTGAGCTTCTCCAGACTCAGAGTCCTCCTGCCAAGACTTAAAAGCAGGAAACGGCTCTGTAAAACAAACACAAAGAACAGCATCATGGGTCTCTTGAGTCCATGTAGAAAAAACGTCACAAAATATCAGCTATATGTTTTTTAAACCATATCATTATGCAGCAGTTCATACATTATTCAGATTTTTTAAAACAAAAGATACTAGGATCTTCATAAAGTCTACTACAGTTTAAAATTATTAAAGCTTCATTTTTTAGCCCAGAGTTCTATTTTCACATAAGGAGTTAGACCTTAAATTTCTGAACCCAGTGGCAAGGCAAGAAAGGACACTGTCAAGCTCTTTGAAATGTAATTTAATTCTAAAGAATTATTTAATTCTAACTTTTTTAAAGATGCTATATAAAAAAATGTTATTTTTTCAAATAGGGAAAACTTTATTTAGAAAGAGCAAACACTTAACAGTCCTTAGTTAGAAATTTAACTTAAAAGCAAAATGATGCCAGGTGTATGAATTGTCCCTCACTATTAAGTACTATGCGAAGAAGATGGGGAAGCTCTTCCCCATATTACACAGAACACTCGCCAACTAAATAAAGCTCTCTAACTTTAGAAGAATTCTAACATTTCCAAACAAGGAGCTAACTCACCTGGCAGGACCTGGCCTCTAACATTAAACTGTAGTGGTTATCCTGTTACAGGATTCCTATGCATAATATATATTTTAATAATTAAATGCCCAACGTTATTATCAAGACAAAACTTAATAGCACTAGTCCGTAAGCACATTTATTTTATTGGTGTTATGCTGTATACTCTCAAGTGAAATCATGTTAAGATATTTGATGTCTTTGCACATATATAATATACATATTTTATTACATACAGAAGACATGCAGATCATAGACACAATCCACAGATATACCCCAAGTACAAAATTAACTTAAAGCATCACTGGAGTACAGAAGTGGGGGAAAAACCTTTCCCATCTGCATGTTAGTTTTTTATAACTAAAATTTTGATGCTATGGCTATTAACAATAGCAAAAATGAATGCAAAGATGGCTTGACAGTGTCAAAATTTAACAGTGATGTTTTCTTCACACAATAGCTAAGATTACTGCTTTAGGAATTTAGTTTAACTTTATGCATCAGGAATTTAAAGAATTACTTTTTTTTCGAACATAATTTGGTTTGTTTCTGAAGCCCAGATCAATCTGATAATTAAAAACTGGGTACAAAGCGTGCAATCCCACAATAAACCCAGTAAGTGATTTTCAACTCAACCCTTGTACCTGTGTCCCAGCAAATAAATAACTGGTAATAAACATTTTATGAGAAATCTCCTATTTTAAGAAAAGAGAGAAGTAACAATCTTTTTCTGGGTATCATTTTTAACCCAGAACAGTTTTCCTAAGATATGGGGACAGCAGGAGAAGGGCTAATAATAAAAAGACAAACAAAGTGAACCATAAAAAGGCAAAAAAACTAAACTATGGTGAACCATACTTACCCTCCCCATCTCTCTGCAGATGCATTGTTTTGAAATCAATGAGGGGAAAAGTGATAGGGCATGACGCTAATAAAATGGAAAAAATGGCAAAAAATACTAAAGTGAACACACGGCACAGTCAGAACAAACCATACACATAACACAAAGCCAAAGATACCAAAAACATTTCCCTAAAACCAGTTAGGCATTCTGCTCAAAAACTTCATTCAAAGAAATTACTACTAACCAAACTTTAAGAAACACAAACATACATTTCCATTTCAGCAAGCAAGGCAAAAACCAAAACAAAACAAAAAAAACAAAAAAAAAAACCACAACGTAGTGCTACTTTATTAAAACTTAAATATAAAACTGAAGAAATGGAAACTCTTAAGGTACTGTTTGAAGCTTTTCAGTATAATTGATTTGAAAGAAAAAATCTCCCTTAAGTTTACTCTCTGAAAACATCCTACTGTATTTCATTCCGGAGTTAGCAGGAGAGAATATGAAAGAAAGATGGTGTCCACTTCCATTAGAAGCCAAAACTTTTTGAACGGGTGCTACGAATTCTGGTGATAGTGACTGGTGACAGTCATGTGCTACCTGCTTGCTCACTGCATTTTCCTGTTCTTGGAGCAAAACGAAAAAAAACCCACATACTTAGGAACAGTGAAGTGCGTCTCTATTTGGAGTCATCCCCCCTCCTCTACAAAGAGTCACATCAAACAAAGTATACCTCTGATTCCAAGGTATTCAGGGTCTAAAGTAATTTGGTCTCCTAAGGAAGACTTTTTTTTTTTAATAGAATATCCTAACTCCAAATTGTGGAAAAATCAATGCTCGTATCAGCGGCAAAGGTGGAGTGAACAACACAGTCTATAACAGCCACTATGCCAAGCACACATGCGCACAGTTCATGGCTGGGAAGTCCACTCAGCTGTCTCTAACTGCTGGCTTTCTGAAAGTCACTGACCCCTATTCCTGGAAGAGCCAGCAGGAAGCCTACGGGGAGGCTGTTGAGCCAGGTGGATAACGGGGCAGCACAGGCATTGAAAATCAGGGATCAGCGTCTGTAGGTCACCTCCTTTCCCTGTAACAAGCTGTAGGAGTTGGATTCTGGCAGGAGGAAAAAATACACAGTCCAGTAGCAGGTTCTCTTTCGGGGAGCCTCCAGAAAGCTGAAACTAGACAGATAATGTCCAATCTCCTCAGACAACAAAAACAATTGTTCTTCTATGTTTATAACTCAAGATTGGGACCCCCCCAGGCCAAAGATCATAAAGGGCTATTTATCTGTATCTTCTAAGAGAATGAAGCAAAAGTGCTGTATCAGAATCTCAGCTGCTTCTTTCAGAGACTTCTTTCCTACTAAGGTTCTAAGGGATGCTCTGTTGACCACTGCTCCTTCAGTGACTATGCCACAATAAATAACTAAAAAGGACATTTGATATTCACTGCCACCAGTACACCAACGTATGTTCTAACTGTAGGGAGCATCTTCATAAATTATATATGTCCTGAATAACCCAGAACAAAGCAAATATAAGACAACTTTAGTCTGATTTAGTCTAAGTTAAGACATATAAAATGCCACTGGGCATGCCAAACATCTAGACCTAAAAAGGGTGGAGGGTGGCAGGAGGAGACAGCAATAAAGACTGGCATAGGCAATGACTTGATTGAGGCTCTAAAAAAAAAATGCCTAGACCTTAAAAAAACAGCACACTCCAACTGTGATCAGGTGAGTAGACTTAACGGTGCCAAAAGGAGTCCATGGCAATGGCACTGCAATTGATCTTCTTACTGCTACTATATGTCATCAGATAACTTGCCAAAGGTGAGACAATCCAGGGATCTTCATCCAAGTGAATGAATATGTAATCCTGCTTATGATTCCTGAGTTGTCTCATTGTCTCTTTACCAAGGAAGGTGTACAATCCTCCTGGATCCAAATTTGTTGCTTGCTTCCCCACCTCCTCCAACACTGTATTTGAAAGTTTACAGAGTTGAAAGAACTTTACAGTGAATATCCATATACCAATCACCTGGATTTTATCATTAACATTTTAATTGTACTATTCTTGCTTCGTAACATTTATACATCCAATTAACCATCTTATTTTTTTCATGAATTTCAGAGTAAACTGCAGATATCTGTGGATTTTCCCATAGACACTCCAGCATGCAAATCATCTAGTGAAGTTCAGTATTTGTTCAGTTTTTAATTCTCTTGATGCAAAAAAATACTTTATATACAATGAAATGCAAAAATCTTAAGTGTACATTTGCTGAGTTTTGAGAAACGCATATACCCATGTTGCTGGCTTATTAAATTTAAACTTCTCCCCTTTGTGCAAATTTTTAGGGTCCCCCCACCATACCTTCATAATATAAGACAGAAATAAAGTACAATATTTGTTTAGAAGTGCCCTTGGAGATAACTTATTTTTTGTTTATTTTCTTCTATTTACCCTGATCTCCTGTAATTTTTTTTTTTGGAGACAGAGCCTCGCTCTGTTGCTAGAGTATAGTGGCATCATCACAGCTCACTGCAACCTCAAACTCCTGGGCTCAAGTGATGCTCCTGCCTTAGCCTCCTGATTAGCTGGGACTACGGGCTTGTGCCACCAAACCTGGCTAATTTTTCTTTTTGTAGAGATGAGGTCTCACTGTAGTACTTGGGTTGGTCTTGACCTCAAGTGATCCTCCTGCCTCAGCCTACCAAAATGATAGGGTTTCAGGCATGAGCCATTTCGCCCAGCCAAAGATAATTTTTTTAAAAAAGTACTCCTGATGATGCTAAGGAAAAGGCAGATATATGACCCCTGTTTAAACTGCTGAAATCCCTAAGCCTTAACACACTGGCTTTCAAAGACTTGGAGACAGCATCTGGTTTAACCATTAACAAAAGCCTACCTTGGGTGATTTTATTTTTTTAATCAGTTCTAATATCCATTTTCAAAGCTAATGGATCAGATAAGAACTCTTAGTTCGTATGAATGATGCTGCCCCATAATCGCGTTAGTGTATTTCAGTAAAAACACTCACTCACTCATCTTATATGAAAGGGAAAACAGAAGATCAAGATTAATAAGGATGTCCAGAAAAGGGCAGTAGTCTTATTACCACTAAGCATAATTTCAGTTACAAATAACATTATCAGGGAAATAATGTGTGTGGGTAAAATTACCTTCCCATTTATCACCATCAGAAACATTCTTCAGATCTAAATGTGGAATTTGGACACATACTGCTTCCCCTTGAACACCAACACTTTGATCTCCTGGCACTTCTGATTCAGTGTTGGCATTCAAATCACATATCTTGCTACTAGAATCCTGTATTTTAAAATAAAAAATAAATTTCACAACCACAGAAGCTTTCCACACCCAACTTACAGACAACCAGCACATATCCGTGAGCAGTCTTCATTACTGTGTCTATGCAACCATCTCACTCCCACCATCTACCACCCAAACTATTTTCAAATGTAACAAGAAGTTTTATAATATGTCTTAACGGGAGACATAGCTTGGATCCCAAATTTAGGGAAGTATTTTCTCGTAACCGAAAGTGGCAAATGATGTTGCTGCTTAACTATAAAATATTTGATAACAGTATTTACATTTAAATTTCCTTTAAATCTACCCAGCCTAAGAGTTAAAGACCATATATAATAATTTATAGATCAAACTCAGACAACTTTTTAAGAAAAATAAAATAGTTCTTACCAGAATCAAGTGTGACAATTTATCACTGTCAAATAACAAATATTCTTTCCTAAAAATATAAGTTGTTAGAATATTAAAGAATAAAAAGGTTACTATCAGTGCACATTTCTTACCTAGATTCCTCTCTTCCCCAGCACAGTTAACGTTTACAACAAAGAGAGGAGAAAATGACAACTGGACGTACGCCTGTTCTTTGGAGCCCTATATCTGAAAATCACAATACTGAAAAGATCCACAGAATCACTTCAAGTTTAGAAAAATGAAGTAATGTTCCCGACGGCCCCTCCCAACCAGCCCCCCAAAAACCTTTATAAAAAGAAAATTAAAATCCATCCTAAGTAGAAACCAAAAAGAATGAATGTGTAATGGAAAAGATTTTTTAAAATAAATGTTTTAATGAAATAAATAGCTTTATTCTCCTTACTGAGACTTTTTCTTTTAAAAAAGATTTTTAAAAAGCTATAGCTATGTCCTTTAACTTTAAATGTGACTGTATCCAATCATGAAGTTATTACTTGCAATCAAAGGTTACTACTTCTACTACTATTTCCCTCCTCAAAACATAACAGTAACATACTAACGGGAAATTTTTAAAAATTTCACTTCGCTTTTTATTTCCCAGAAAAACTAACCCCTATTTAGAACAAGTGTTATAACAATCTGTCACAAATGATCTGTACCTGTTTTACCAGTCAAAAGAGCACCCGCTATTATACAGTAGGTTGTCAGTATGCCTATGGGGTAAAGTTCTTTTCCCCAAAGACACCATGAAAATTTACAATGACACATGCACATGCCACTTTTACCAGCCATAACAGAGTATGCATCCCGAAGACAGGTCTTGATCTAAATATGGCAAGTCATCTCCTCATATAAACAATTACCTTATTCTTGCGGAGCATAAGAAATGAACTAAATTCCCTGACAAGCTCAAAGACATTCCTTTGCTTAGAGTGGGAGCAAATGATAGGATGAGTAAATTCTACCCTAGTAGATTAAAAGGCCTAATCACTTGAATTTGAGAAACATAAAACATGCAAAATGTAATCCACCTAACCAAGGTACTCTTTGGATCTAAAAACAAGTTTGCTAACCTATACACAAGTTGAAAAGGAAAGAGCTTTTCCAAAAAGATTTGAGTCCTCACTAAATGGATCCTTATTGTTCTACCAAATCCAGATGTCATCATTCTGGGGGTGCCTGTTAATGCTGTTAATCTTTTATCTTCAGCCCATAGCTCCAATACTCCCTGGGCTGGAAGAAGATCATTCCTGCCTCCTGAAAGGAAGCACAAGAAGTGCTGTAAGCAGGAAATCTGTGGACCTTCAGAGTATGGGGATGCTCCAGAGACAAGGCTCCAAAGAATGTACTTACCCTTAAAGAACAGGTTTCCTACTCACAATTAAAAGAAACAATGGAATTAACACAAGTTTACCATGGCCAACAGGCTATCACAGCAAATTGGTAATGCTGTTTGGGATCTCTCAATATTTACAATCTAGCCTGCAAATTCATTACTGCTGTGTTTCAGAATATCAAATCTCTCCTAAGAAAATTGTAATATATTTCTTGGCAGCATCTTAAGGGATGATGCAAAGGGTAACAAGATCCAAACCCTATTCAGCGATTTAAAACATTCCAGAAAGCTTCTATTCAAAGGGACTCTACTGAAAGTTTTAAAAGCACCAACTGCTCAAGACTGTATTAGGACACACCAAGGATGAGTTCAAAGGGGAAGGGAAACATCCCGTACATATTTGTTGACGCGAATGTGTTATAATCTTTCAGTTGGTTATCCATAATTCCAAAACCATGAATTAACTCACTGACAGGTATCCCCAGAATATCAATAAATCCCATTGTACAAATCATCTGGAAGTTTTAGGTGTATCCAAGAAGGCTGAATGTTCTTTCCTCTCAATGTTTTCCAAGTTATGTCTGTCTGAACCTATACAACTCTGAATATTTGAGGATATTTAATATGCTTTAAGCCTACTATTAAAAACAAGAAGGTTGGTTTTTATAAAAGATTATCTAAATTGTATGTTTATAATGAATACTCATCTAAAAATTTCACCCCACAATCTGTGAAGAGCTCCAATTCTCAAAATGATTCCTTAATTAGCAACAAGAGAAAATGCTTACCTCTCAAGACAGCCATCTTCACTATCACCATGGTCACTGCATGGCTCTAACAGTATACCTAGGGACTGACAAAAAGAACACCATCACTGTATTACTGGAGCTCCTAACATCATGTATGAGAGGAAGTTGCCGATCTAAATTAGGATACTAGATTAAGGTTAGTCAAAACCTCTCTTTAGCTATCATGTATAATATAGTCTGTTGGAATTGGCATCTCTTTTTACAGAGAGTAATTTATCTTCCCTCAAAACCTGAGTCCTATGAAGTATAGCAGGGATTCTGCATTTCTCTCTACCCTATTAAGTAATAGATAACACCAATACCATCCTTTACTCCTTCCTTAGAATTCTCTCCTCCATAAATGATGGTATTCTGATCCTGTTTGCCAGCTGCTACTTGCTTTGTTTCTCTTCAAGTACAAACACAGAAGTTAGTGACTTCCTAGCATGTGAAAGAGGAGTCATGGACGAGTTACCAGACCCCTTCATTATGTATTAATACATTTAAAATAACAACTATTTTCCATACAGGGGGCCCCTATGAACCTCAGAAACACATGAGAACATTTCCCCATTTTTCAATGAGCTTAGTAACACCACCTCATCCCTATTCCCCCCCCAAATTAAAAACCTATCAAGTCTAATATAAATGCCCTGAGCATTAGTACAAAACGTGTCAACTTTTTGGTGTTATTGATGATCATCTTTGAAATCAACAAAAGGTTCAATTCCTCTTAGACTCTCAGATTCTTCTTTAGAAAGTACCAATTGTTCAGTTTTATTTAGTATAAAAAGAAAGTCCATAATTATCTGGAAAAAAGCTATTAAAATACTTGTCCCTTTTCCAACTGCGTATCTCTGTGAGGCTGAATTATTTCATATTCTTCAAACAAAACAATGTATAGCAACAGACTGAACGTAGAAGCAGATAGAAGAATCCAGCTGTCTTCTTATAAGTCAGACAGGTATTAACAATATTTGTAAGTATGTAAAACAATGCTAAACAATGCTGCTCCTCAAACTAAAAAGTTTTATAATAGTTGTGTGTTAAGGAAAAAAGCAACCTAATTTGTGTCACCATGAGTGAGTTTAATTAATATTTTTTAAATTTCTCGATTTTAATGTCTAATATAGTAAATATTGATACATATACCCATGTAAACAAAAGCTATTTAGGATCGTAAATATTTTTAAGATTATAAAGGGCCCCTAAGACCCAAAGTATGAGAACCACTGATCTAGAAATCAGATTTCAGCAACCTTTATGCTCTGGAACATAGCTTTATATTCTGAAAATTTCTGGGCACATGATATAACCACTACACAGACCCAATAGTTAAAAAGAACCTTGGTATCTCGGTCAAAGAACCAAATTCAAGCTCCAGCTTTACCTTTCTCATCACAAACATGAGAGTAACAATCATTTACTTGCCTATCTTACTGTGAGATAATCAAAAGAAATAGCTTAAAAGAAAAACTATATATCTATATTATAAAGGCATACTATTACACCACCAACTCTTATTTAACCTGCAATTCCTTTCACTATGAAATAACTGAAACAAAGTATAAAGACTCATATAATACTCACAGACACCCTGTAGCCAGATTTAGGCAACATAATTCTTAAATTTTGTTTTCAAATAGTGAAAACAGTTAACAGCCAGATTTAGGCAACATAATTCTTAAATTTTGTTTTCAAACAGTGAAAACAGTTAACAAAAAGGAAATACGAGGCAATATAAAAGAGAGATGAATTAAAGGCTGACAGCTCAGCAGTGAAGAAGGTAGATGAAATTTAAAACCAGGTGCAACACTGTGCTCTATACTATGCCCCAGGACAAAGAAAAATGAGACTCATTAGAATCCGGTTAGAATATGGCCAGACTTCAATTTAATAGACAGGGAAATATACTTCCTTTAAAACTAGCTAAAATGTATGTTTCATCACCTAAAGATATTTTACCTCCTCAGAATTCATTCTAGATAAAACATTCCTTTGTACATAGGTAGAGAGGACCTTGATTATTTTCTAAAATATCAGCTGGAAAAATAACCCATACTGTTCCCTACGTCTTCCCTACATGCTTTTCCACAAATACCAGGGTCCTCAAAAGTAAGACTAAGGCACTTTGGTCTCAATTCAGGCAAACTAGCGAGCTTTGGCGGTGGCGGTGGCGGTGGCAGCAGGAGCAGGTGGTGCAGCGCAGTCATACTACAGATGTCTTAGCAGCTGTGGGGGCTTACTGCTAGGAGCTAACTAAAGCCTGATGGGCATTTCCAAAAATTTCTCTGCTTTCCAGTTATTCCTTAGCCATCTATAATTGGTGCTTCCACATTGCTTAGTTCTCCATCTTCCCATTTCCACCCATCTACTTTTGCTCAAGCATGCTAGTTATTTCTTTTAAATAGGCTAAATACCCCCACTCCATTCTTTTATTTGCTTAACAAATCCTTAATAAATTGCATATTAATATAGTTCAACCTAACACACTTCTTTCTATTGCATTAAGGTGATCAAAACTGATGAGGTCTCATGGTACAAATGAAACTGACAGCCAGCTCTTCCTCTTGGCTGTCTGCCATAGTTTCCCAAATATTTCTGGCTCTACTTCTGATAGAAGGTAACTATAACAGTTTCTCAGTGTTTGCAAGATATGAATAATTATAAGTTTTGGGGGGTGCCACCAATGAAGGTACCCTGAAATGAATGGATTTTATGGGAAGTTTACTGGTAAGTCCAGGTATTTTGATTTGAGCTCTAATCAGGCAACTCATCTTCATACTGCTTCAACCCTCAAAACAGCCCAAATTACTGTACAAGTTTTATCTATTTAAAATCAACAGAGAACTTTCTTTGCATAAGAAAAAATCCTATGGCTCACACCTGTAATTCTAGCACTCTGTGAGGCCAAGGCAGGAGGATTGCTTGAGGCCAGGACTTCCAGATCAGCCTGAGCAAGAGTGAGACGCCATCTCTACTAAAAATAGAAAAATTAGCCAGGAGTTGTGGCATGTGCCTATAGTACCAGCTACTTGGAAAGCCTAAGCAGGATGATCACTTCATCCCAGGAGTTTGAGGCTGCAATGAGCTATGTGATGACATCACCGCCCTCTAGCCCAGGCAATACAGCGAGAACCTGTCTCAAAAAAAAACACAAAAGGGCCGGGCGCGGTGGCTCACGCCTGTAATCCTAGCACTCTGGGAGGCCGAGGCGGGCGGATTGTTTGAGCTCAGGAGTTCGAAACCAGCCTGAGCAAGAGCAAGACCCTGTCTCTACCAAAAAAATAGAAAGAAATTAATTGGACCGCTAAAAATATATATAGAAAAAATTAGCTGGGCATGCCTGTAGTCCCAGCTACTCGGGAGGCTGAGACAGCAGGATTGCTCGAGCCCAGGAGTTTGAGGTTGCTGTGAGCTAGGGTGACGCCACGGCACTCGCCCCAGGCAAAAGAGTGAGACTCTGTCTCAAAAAAAAAAAAAAAAAAAAAAAAAAAAAAAAAAAAAAAAAAAAAAAAAAAAAAAACACACACACAAAAACCACCTAAATAAATATTTGCTACAGAATCCAGCAGCATATTAAAAAAAATTTCGAAATTGCAAAAAGCATCTGATGAAGTTATCCAAAATATACAAAAAACTCTTAGAACTCAGTAATAAGAAAACCACCCAATTAAAAAATGGCAAAAAACCTCAACAGACACCTCACCAAAGAAGATAGACACATGGCAAATAAGCATGAAAAGATGCTCAACATCATATGTCATTAGGGAATTCAAAATTCAAATGAGATACGACTACACACCTATCTGAATGTCCAAAATCCAAAACACTAACACACCAAATGCTGGCAAGGATGTGGCATTCTCATTCACTGTTGGTGAATGAATGAGAAACACACACATAGGCAGGCATTGAGTTTATGATGAAGGTGGCATTTCAAATCACTAGGGAAAAGACAGCGGTCTCCCTGAGCAGGTAAAATTGAGCAAATATTTGCAAGATCAGGTGAGAAAGTGAGCCAAGGAGATATCCACATAAACATCAATCTAGACAGGACCTTAAGATTTAGCTGCATCAATCATAATTATCTATCAGTCAGTACAGTAAGGTTCTAGGAAGAGAATCAACATTATCTAATTTTCCTTTTAAAAGGATTACTCAGGCTGCTGCACTAAGAACAGACCATAGGGAAACAAAGATGAAGAGATTGGTTAGGAGGCTATATTAATCCAAGTGAGATGATGGTGGCTTGGACCTACATGGTGGCAGTAGAAACAGTAAAAAGTGGTCAGGTACTAGACAAACTTTATGAAGGAATGAATATGCAGTGTGAAAGAAATCAAGGATGACCCAAGGCTGCTGGCTTTTCCAAAGGAAGGAGAAATTGTCCTTTACTGCGATTTTAAAGACAGTGGAAAGATTTGTTGACAAGGTCAGGAGTTCAGTTTGGTGCATGTTTAAGATGTGCTGGGGTTTAGCACACGCTGTCCCAAAATATGGCACTTTGGCATTCGAGAAAACCACAGAAGCAAAATGTTCATTCTCACCTTCCCCTCCTTCTTCCTCTCCTCAAGCAGGTTATAAAACCTTCATTCCAGAAGTATCTACTTTATACCTGGAAAGGAATGTTCTTATCTTGGAAGACAGAGGGACACAGAAAAGAATCTGAACAGACAGGTCCTGATAAATTCCCCCTCAAGTTTATTACTATTAGATCAAATCCACTTTGTTTAATCATTCTTCTGCACCACTGTCCACTTTTCATCAAACTGAAGCATTAAAATACACAGAAGTCCCTATTTCTTTGGGTATTCAATTCTGAAGGCTCCTGTGTCACGTAAAAAATAAATATGAATGCTTTTCTCTTGTTAATCTGTCTTTTATTTTGGGTGCCTCAGCCATGAACCTAATGATAGGTAAGGAAAGAAATCTTTCCTCCCATATAGATGCTTGTAAGATATTCCAGTGGTTGGCCGGGCACGGTGGCTCACGCCTATAATCCTAGCACTCTAGGAGGCCGAGGCGGGAGGATTGCTTGAGCTCAGGAGTTCGAGAGCAGCCTTAGCAAGAGCGAGACCCCGTCTCTATTAAAAACAGAAAGAAATTAGCCAAACAACTAAAAAAAATAGAAAAAATTAGCCGGGCATGGTGGCGTGTGCCTGTAGTCCCAGCTACCCGGGAGGCTGAGGCAGGAGGATCGCTTGAGCCCTGGAGTTTGAGGCTGCTGTGAGCTAGGCTGATGCCACAGCATTCTAGCCCAGGCAAGAGAGTGAGACTCTGTCTCAAAAAAAAAAAAAAAAGACATTCCAGTGGAAATGTTGGGTGGAACAGCTGGACATAGGAATTTAAAGCACCAAAAGAGAGGTCTGGACTGGAGATACAAATTTGGGAATCAGCAGCATACAGACAGTATTTAAAGCCAATGGACTAAAAGAGATTACCAAGGAAGTGAATAAAAATAAACAGTTTGGGAACTGGGCCCTGGACCATTCCAAATGTCAGAGATCCAGAAGATGAAAAGCAGTAAGTGAAAGGGATTGAGTGAGAGGAGCCAGTGAAGTAATAGCAAAACCCAGAGGAGTGAGATATCCTGAAAGCCAAGGGAAAAAAGTATACCGAGGTAGTGGGAGTAATTAATTAAATCAAATTTTGCTATTGGTTCAGATAAGCTGTTCAACAGACATCACTGGCGACTTGCAAGAACGCTTTCAGAGGAATGGTGGAGAAAGGATGGCTGGAGTGAGTTCACGAGAGAACGGGAGAAGTACAAGAAAACAGGCATAGACACTCCCTTCAGCAATGATACTATAAAGGGAAGCAGAGAAATCAGGGTATAGCTAGAGTGGGATGAAGGGTCAAGAGATGGTTTTCTCCCCCAAACACAAAAGAAATACCAGTATAAATGCTTTATACTGACGGGAATGATTTAGTAGACAGGCAGAAACTGAGCCAGTAAAGGGCAAGGGGACAACTACAGAAGCAATAAACATGAATGTATGAAAAGCTATTAACCTAATACACACAAATCCAGTGACAGTAAGAGCACCAGCTTAACCTCTTTGAAATATTTTCTACTTCATAAAATAATTTTACAATACTTTCACTTTTTATCCTTATAATAATCCTCTAATGTAGGTTCTGACCCCACTTATTTATAGAAAAGCAAAATGCAGCTCAGATGTCAGGTAACTTGGCCAGGTATGGTGACTCATACCTGTAATCCCAGCACTTTGGGAGGCCGAGGCGGAAGATGACATGAGGCCCGGGGTTCAAGACCAGCCTGGGCAACATGGTGAGACCCTGTCTCTACAAAAAAAAGTTTTTTTTAAATTATCAGGGTGCGGTGGTGCACACCTGTAGTCCTAGTTATTCAGGAGACTGAGATAGGAGAATCACTTGAGCACGGGAGTTTGAGGTTGTAGTGAGCTACGATCGTGCCACTGCACTCCAGCCTGAGTGACAGAGCAAGACCCCGTCTCAAAAATAAACTGAATGAATGAATGAATGAATGACAGGTAACTTGGCCAAAGTTACACTGCTTTTAAGAAGCAAAGGCAAATACAAACCTAAGTCTGCTGACTCCAAATTCCTTATTATACCTATATTAGTGTATGGTTTAGAATGGAAATACACTGAAGAAACTTTCCTTATCCATTAATTTAGCATCTTATTTTAAAAAAGGTTATCAAAACTACACTTTGAAACATGTCTTAGAAGGATACTGCTCTGTACATTTAACTGCAATTATTTTAAAAACAATGTTACCACTAGCAAATACAACAGTGACAATAATTTAGTTGTTATTAAAACAATGTTCATGGATTTTCTCTAATTTTGAAAAGATGACAATGGTGGGAGTTCAAAACATGCCACTCCAAATTATGCCTCTTTGGCATAAGGATTATTTTGAACTGATTATCTTGGGAAATAGCAAACACAGGAGAATATGGAGAAGTTAGCCTTTTATAAGAAAAATTTATTTGTAATGGAAATCTCCACTTCTAAGGGTTTCTCCACTCTGTACCAGGAAAGGAATGACTCCACATCACCAGATTCGTTATCAATCTGTGTAACAAACCTTACCTTTGTTTAGGGTGCCTTTCCTGGTCATCTCATCACAACTGGGTCTCCCCCACATCCTTCTTTCTTTGTATCAGTGGATGGTATTTAAGCCACCCCTCAGAGATTTACTCACTTTCTCATGAGTATCTCCCATGTGTATATGAAGTGTACATGTGATTAAACTTCTGTTTTTCTCTTGTTAATCTGTCTTTTGTTACAGGGCTCTATCCCAACTAAGAACTATGAAGGGTAGTAAGAAAATTCTTCTTCCTTCCCTACACCATGTTCTTCAGAAAAACTCTGAGAAATACAAAGAATTTAAAACTAAAATTCAACCACAACACCACCTAACCACCTCAGCAGACATCACAATTTCTTTCCAGGAAAATATTTTTAAATAAGGTATCTTATACCTACTTTTCTACCCAATGATGGTTCCCAAACTCTACTGAGAGAATATATACTCTTGGGCATTTATAATTGAGACAAGTAAGTGTGTCAGCAAAGATAATCAACTGTAACTTCTGGTATCAAAGGAACATATGAAGCAATCAGAGTTGTACATCTAACATACTTAACACAGATTTTTTTTTCATTTTTATATTTCTTACCTGGTTATTTTCTTCATCCTCACATACAAAATCTTGCTGCATAACTTCATTGTCTAAATTAGTGCTAGCCACAGGTTCTGAACAGTCTCTGTTACTTTCACTGGCATTAATAATATCATCAGCAATATCAACCCTAGTAATGAAGATTAAAAACTGAGATCAGGCCAAATGTTGAATATCTAATGCCTTTAAAATAAATAAATAGCAATAATGATCTGAAACTTTCACTTGTTAAAGAAAATGTGTCCTTTTCATAAAAATCCACACTTTTTTTTCTCACTAAACAAATTATTAAATCTGCTAAGTGTTCATCTCTTCTTGGGATGTTGTGAGGGGCTTTGTTTATAATCCCCCTGATAATTTTCATAAGCTAATGAATGGTTTTTAAAATAATTTATGTGCCAAAATAATGATTTTCCTTACAAATGCACACTCCCACATAATAATGACCTATGTGTCCTGATTAAATACAAGTCTAGTACCAGACATCATAGTATCCAACACCTTATCAAGTACAACAGAAATAGCTTCCTACTACAGATTTTCCATCTCACATACTTTAGAATATGCAAAACATGGCAATTTTTGTTTATAAAAATGATACCACTTCTGACAGAACGTAAGTTATTTCCCAAGTGGTGAAAATAAGAATATTGTCCAAGCAATGGGCATAGGTTTTCAGGATCCCTAGCTAAGGTAAGGACAAACCCCAAGGAATGTGCTTGCATTATATCCTTTGAAACATCTTCCCACTATTCTAACTTTTACATACTGCTTTTCCCCTTCATATTCTACCCAAATACTTCCTATAGATCTAGTTGTATAAGTTCTAATCATGCCTTTAAAGCACACGAACCAGATCAGATAGAGCTGCAGTGACTCGCAGTGCCATCCACAGCACACTTGCAGTAAACATTTCCACCAATGGTTTTCGTATCCATTAGTATTTTTCAGCTTCATTTCATATTTAACAGCTATTCTAGTTAGTTAGCCCTCTTAAAATTATCTTTAAAAAAAAAAAAACAAAACTCTGCCTAATCATCTATTTTTTTACCTTCCTGTAAATCTTCCAAATTTGAGTACATCCTTTTCAAATCTGTCCCCAAAATAAAAACTGACATAAGAAAAATATGAAATCACTACACTGTGGTCTCTGAGGGAGGCACACATATATCCTAAAGCGCAGGGTCGGGGTAACAAGAAAGGAAGTGAGATTTTCCTCCACTTAAAGGTAACAGGTCAGATGAAGAGTGAAGCAACATCACACATTACAGGTACTTTTAACTTACACAAATTCAACTATAGGCTGAAAATCCTTTATCTGAAACGCTTGGAACCAGAAGTTTCAGATTTCAGATTTTTTTCAGATTTTGGAATATTTGCATTATACCTGCCAGTTGAGCATCCCTAATCTGAAAATCCAAAATTTGAAATGCTCCAATGAGCACTTCTTTCCAGTATCATGTCAGTGGTCAAAAAGTTTTAGATTTTCAGATTAGGGATGCTCAACCTGTATTAACAACAAACGTAACAAAACATGTGAGGAGGGGAAAGGCTGGTGGCAGGGGACGACAACAGCAAAAGATGATTCTGCCCACCATTTCGCTCAATGACCACACGCACTAGGATGATGTCAATCTGTTGTCCCTGTATCTGTATGTCCAGATCACTGCATGCCTTTCATCGTATGACCATCTCCTGCACAGGGCATGAGTCTAATTTTTAAAAATTATTTTTCAAACAACATAATCCATAAAAGTAAACTCATTACTTCATTTGGTGTTCAAGAAGGAAAACCTGGCGGTGTTGGACTTAATAAAAGATACTTTATGAAAAAGTTATGAGATTTTCAATATTATGGATGTACATAAAAATATATACAAAGTCACTTTTCACACTGACTTTCAACAATCCCCAAGACAGACAAGACCCCATTATTTAAGTAAAAATACAGTTTTTAAAAATAACAAAACAGTTTTATAATAAATAACAGTAAAATCATTCTTACTGGTTATTAGATCCTTCCCCATCACAATTAATACTTCCTGCTTCATTATTACACACCAGACTTTGCTGCTGTAAATTCTTAAGATCATGATCTATGCTGCTCTGCAGATCAAAAAGGTGCTGTTCCACAGCTGCTCTAATTGTTCTTTCTAAAATACTACATAACAGAACACATTTTAGTGAGAAGCAGTCACTCTAACTGGATAGAAGGCCACATAAACATAAATGTTAAAACCTATACCAGTAAAACAAATATTATGGCATTTAAATGGGTAAACCAAAATGTAAAAAGAAATACATGACACTGGCTTACATTTTAAGGTAAGATTTACCCAAATAGATGATCCTATAAAAATCAACCATAATGTCACAATTAAGACTGGGGTAGAAAGAACAGCTGTCCCAATAATTCATTCCTCACTATATAGAAAGCCATTTAAATAGGTAAGACTTTTCAAAGCTTCATTTATAAAGCAAAATAATTTATCAACACTCAGCAGAATAAAAGAAACTATAATATTGCTCATATTTTTTATGTGAAGCCTACTTTATAAAGAAGATTTAAAGCTCTGTTGACATTTTTCAATTATTTCAGAGGACCGAAAAAATCATCTAAAGAAAACTCATCTTGGCTGGGCTTGGTGGCTCACGCCTGTAATCCTAGCACTCTGGGAGGCCAAGGCGGGAGGATCACTCGAGGTCAGGAGTTTGAGACCAGCCTGAGCAAGAGCGAGACCCCGTCTCTACTAAAAATAGAAAGAAATTAGCCAGACAACTAAAAATATATAGAAAAAATTAGTCGGGCATGGCGGCACATGCTTGTAGTCCCAGCTACTCGGGAGGCTGAGGCAGTAGGATTGCTTGAACCCAGGAGTTTGAGGTTGCTGTGAGCGAGGCTGAAGCCACAGCACTCTAGCCCGGGCAACAGAGCCAGATTCTGTCTCAAAAAAAAACCAAAGGCCGGGCGCGGTGGCTCACGCCTGTAATCCTAGCACTCTGGGAGGCCGAGGTGGGCGGATCGTTCTGAGCTCAGGAGTTCGAGACCAGCCTGAGCAAGAGCGAGACCCCATCTCTACCAAAAATAGAAAGAAAATTAATTGGACAGCTAAAAATATATATATAGAAAAAATCAGCCGGGCATGGTGGCGCATGCC